>VXBA01005046.1:1124923-1152281 GCA_013399895.1 Serilophus lunatus
GAGCGCAGCGCGGCCGCGAACACCGCTCTGCCGCCTGCCCCGCGCCTGCGGGCGGCCGCTGCCCGCTCCTCAGCGCCGAGTCCCCCGGCAGGGCCCCGGAACAGACCCCTCCGCCCCGCGCAGCCCCCGCAGCGTCGTCCCCGTTTCTCCCTGTGAGAAAAACGTGTGACATGCTGGTGACATCCTCCTCTTGTGCTGTTCCTAAGTCCTCCGGTGCATTGCTTTGCCTGCACGCCGCGCTGCCCTCCCTCCGCCCGCCCTCGGCTCCCTTTGCTTTCCGCGTCCGCGCGGGGACGGAGCGGCTACACCTGCGAGAAAGGGAACGCATTGCCCTCAATCCCGGGAGCCTCGGTACTTGAAAAGTAGTTGAGACGCTTCGCAATAAGAAGCGAATCTCCTTGGCTGCCTTTTGGGACACGACCTGATACAGCGTCGTGAAGCCTTAGCTCATGCTTTCTTCTGTCTTCTTGTATTATAGTCTTCCTACTGTTGTAAAGTGTTGGATTCTGATTATGTCACTGCTATTTCGTGTCATGTCAGAAAAAGAAATAACTTTTATAGGATAAGTAGATACAAAATTAAGGGTCACTTCCAGTTTCCATTATTATTTTTCACCTACATAATAATTCATATTGTGTTTTTAAAGCATAATGGTGAGGAATTTTTAAGTGGTACTTTTGTAATCTAGCTCTAGGCTATTTATAAGTAAATTTACTAATTAAGAGCATTGAAAATAACAGTTTCTTTTTAGTTTTCTTTCTAATGATCTACTCTTAAATCCAGAGGGGGATTCTGATAAGGTGAAAATGCTCATCTATGTGCATGCAAAACTATAAAATTGGCTGTTTTATGGTGTGTGCTTTCTGCAAGCACATTTTGTATTGTGCTAGATGCTAATTCTTGTGACCATCTGCTGTGAAACAGTGATAAATAATTTGATTATTGCAATAGTAAAGGCCTTTATTTTAATATTTGTAAACACTGTCTAGCAAAAGGAAGAAGGACAAAGTCATGGTGATTGTCCAGGGGCTGTATGAAGCCTAGAAAGCTATTTATTATTTATAGGGTTTATGGCTGCATGTAGTTTGTGAAAAATGAAAGAAAGGAGCCTGGGGACGTCTGTGCCCCGTAGTGGGGAGGTTGCAGGTGCCTGACACTGGGATATGGGCCAGTTATTCGGGTGAGGAATTGCCTCAGAATAAAATCTGCTACCAAGGACTTTGCTTTAGTCTATAGGCAACTGTATGCTTGGAGATAAAGGATATGGATGCAAACCAAATGCAATGTGAGTAAATCTTCATTAAAATGGCACAATGTGACAGCAAGTCAAAAGAATCCAGTAGGAGAGTATCCTTTGCTGAGAACTCATTGCCTTTGGGCACGAACTGTTAAATTTGACTTTGAAGTTTAGTGTTGCTTCATCAAGTAACTAAGTCCCTGCAGGCTGCATTAAAATATTTTGCTCTGAGGCCAGCAGTAAACTTTAGGATCAGTGATAAATGAGATAAATCACAATTGGCTTCTTTTTAAGGAAACTACCAAACCTGAACCTCAACAGGTTCTCCCCAAATAGGAAGAGCTTGGCCAAACCACAGCTCTGAGTCAACCAGGCTGGGGTGTCCTCAGGGCCAGCGAGGGGCTGGAGTGGGCCCTTGATTTCCTCTTGCCAGAGTAACTCTGCTACTGAAGAACTGCACAGGAAAGGTGTTATCTTGCTGTGGCATTATTGCCTCTAAATTGCCAAATAGTGTAATAGTGGTGAGATAAACATAACTGATAGTACTGGGCTTGTTGGAGTTTTATTGCTGAATTTTTCCGCGTATCAAGATATGTAGATGGCTGTGCTCTGGATGGTAGGGCTAATTTTGTCTTTTAAATGCTTTTTTGTTTCTTTATTTGGCATTACCCAGAAAATAGTATTATGGTGATTAAATACTGAAATTAATAAGCACAGTCTCTTTATTTAATGGATTATGAGCTTTTCCTTGTTAGGAAGGAACACTGCCCTATGAAGAACAGATTGTGTACTGCATTATTACTGTAACATTGTAGCACACCAACATTGTAGTAGAGAATGTGAAAAACTGCAATTGAAAATGCAGTAGTTTCAAATTATTCTTAGAAATACAATATAAAACAGCTTTTCTGTAACAAAGCCAGTCTCTTTTTTTGGCAGTGACATTACTAAACCACTACCTGCATTGGTTACCAAATGTTAAAAACACGTGGAAATCATTGTGAAACTTCACATTTAGAAATAGTTCAGAGGTTTGATGTGCTCCTTGTGATCATCTTCCCAGGTAAATATTTTTTTCCCTTAGAGTCATATACAGAGAAAATAGTTTCATTGCCACTTGCTGACAGAAAGGTCTGGTTGAACAAGTTTCTTGCTAACAGTTTTATCTGACCATGTAACTTTAATTGGGAAGAAAACCAGAATTTGGGAAATTTTCTCCCAGAAAAATTGTATGGCCTTGTGAATATTCCACTTTGTAAAATATGTAATGTAATAAATAGCTGAATAGTTTGGGGTGTGGGGAGGGCAGTCAGGAAGTTTCATATACTCTGTAATTACTGAAAGGATTTTTTAAAAAAGAAGTTAAAGTGAACTCTCCCGTGCAGGTGTGCTGTTTTCTGGCTCCTCTAAGAAGAAAATTTCTAAATTTTACAGTTTTGAGCTACTTGAGGTACATTGTAGCACCTGAATTTCTTTCATATCTCTAAATTTATTAGAGTATCTGCAGAGAAATTGTTATTTTTATAAATTTTACAGCACTCTAAGGCAATATAACACCAGAATGACATTAAATTTAAGAAAGCTTACTAAATAAGAAGGTGTATGGACTAACTTGTGTTGAGGTTAATAAAATACCTGTTCATGTCTGGCTTTGCTTTTGACCACAATCATGACTGATTACATGATGCTTTAAAGCATATAGTTTTTCTGAACAACTTTTCAGAAAATTCTGTGGACCCTTTTAAGTTGATTTATGTATAAATATAATTGTAACCGTAAAAGAAAACCACCTCACACCCAGTTCTTAAAAAATGTCATTGAAGTTACACAAAATAACATTTACCTGAAGATTATTGCCTCCTATATATTCACAGAAATGGCAACTCTCTGTGCCCTCTGGTGTGAATTTCCTTTCCAGTCAGTACTTGTGATCCACCTTTGATTGGAATAAGAACTGACGAAGACAATTATGCTGCAGTGTAGGAGACCCCTGCAGACCCTCCTGGATAAGGATGTTTCACATGGCTGGTGTCATTGATCCTGTGTGTGCTTTGTGTGTGTCCTAATTAAGCTAATTCTTTTGAGAACCAATAGCAAGAATGAATCTCTTACCAGATCTTACAGTGATTTTTGTTAATTGTTTTTTTTATTGTGGCTTCAATCTCCCTTTGTGTTGTGTTAGTGAAAGAAGTTAAAGACCTAACAAAGCTTGTGCTAAATGTAATTGTTACTGTACATTCAAATATATATTTAATGTAATTGTGTTTCCATAAGAACTTCTCTTACATAGACTAGAATGAAAGTATTTTGGTATTTGCATCAGGGGTATTAAATGAGCTCTACACTGCTCAGTCCATTGCATTAACACTTGAGGCTTCTCTCCCCCAGGTTTGCATTCATCGTGTTCGGTCGTGCAGCAGCCTTCCCTCTGTGAAATCAAAGTATGTGTGTGTGTTTGACAGATCTGCCCTCAAGTTCAGTCAACAGCAGCGATTGCTCAGAACATCTGCTGGTAATCTTTTTCACAAATAATTTATTTGATTTTGCCACTTTGTGAGTGTTATGTTAGCATTTTGTATATGGCTGGTACGTAGACTTTCTGATGCATTCAGATTTTTCTGCCTGATATCTTGTATTTAATATTAAGCATGCTGTACTTTTTTAATTTTCTGTTTTAAGTTTCATGTGGCCAAATTGTCCAGTTTAAGCTTTCTGACATTGGAGAAGGGATTACGGAGGTGACTGTAAAAGAATGGTAAGCTCTGCTTTAACAGCTTTAGCTAATTATTGGTTACCTGAGAATGTTTTCTGGGTTACTAGTGAAGTTTTTCAAGTTTCATTTTCCTCATTTTAAGACTTCTTACATACTGAGCTTTACATTTGGTTTGATTGCAGTCTGGTTTATTTGTGAGTGGAAAAGGTGGAAGGACTGGGATGCCCCAACTCACCTGTCTATAGGCTTTGCTTCAGTGGTCGTTTTTAGCAGTCAGGAGGTATTTTCCTATGGTTACTTAGGCTGAACTTTAGAAATAAATTACTAGTCTAGAGACCACATAATTTTACCCTATACTCTTTCTTTAATGATTTTAGTAAAACATTTGAACTTTTATATTGGTTGTAAAAAGCCAATGATGAATGGATTAAAGAAAATCAAAGTGTACAGTGAAGGAAGGCTGAAACACCTTGTCCTTTGTACAAATACCTCTGTTTGTGAAGAAGACAGAGTTTCCCACTATGAATTGCTTTTGTGAAACTGATTTTATACTGATCCTGACAATTAGAAAGAACAACTTCCTTAGGTTCAGAATAAGCTGGGCTTAATTTTAGATGATTTAAAATCTGACAAGAAAACTGCCTTATGAAAGTAAATGTAATGTGTTTGGCAATATTCTAAATCATTGTGTCATTTCAAACAACAATGTGTTCTGCAGCAGCCAGGCAAATTGTGTAGAGCAAATGTATCCATTATGCAGAATTTTTCTTCTTATCCGGAATGCGTTTTCATGTTGTGGGGATGTACGTAACTGAATTTAACCGAAGAATACCCAGCATAGATTTTTGCACTTACTGTGTTTTACAGCAGCCCGTGTCTTTTCTGTTAGGTATATAAAAGAAGGTGACAGTGTGTCCCAGTTTGATAGCATCTGTGAAGTACAAAGTGATAAAGCTTCTGTTACTATCACCAGTCGCTACGATGGCGTCATTAGAAAACTCCATTACAGTATAGATGACATTGCTTTTGTTGGAAAACCATTAGTGGACATTGAAATTGATGCTTCAAAAGGTATGGTAGGACATTTTTTTTTTCTCTTTCATATTTTATGTTTGTTGTCATAAAAACATCAGTGACAGAGAAATTTACTTTTTCCTCCTGAAAAACTTAAAATTGATATTTTTTCTCTTTATAAAGCCAAGTAAATTGAGTAGAGAAAGTCGTGATATTTTATTAGAATTTAAAAGCTCAAAAGATAGACATATCCAATTTAATATTTAGCTTAAGCAGCCTTTACCAAGATATGTTCCCATCCACAGTAACTCAAAGTAAATGTTTAAAGCTTTAGCTATCACAGAATCACAGAATGGTTGAGGTTGGAATTTAACAAATGCTTATAATATAGTAAAGTAAATGTTTTTCCCTTTTGTTTGCAGGTGTTGCCCCAGAGGAAGATGTTGTTGAAACCCCTCCTATGTCTCATGAAGAGCACACTCACCAAGAGATAAAGGGTCACAAAACATTAGCAACCCCTGCAGTTCGTCGCCTGGCCATGGAGAACAATGTAGGTTTGCTGAATAAGGTCCTGATGCATTTTATCCAGCTTTTGTGTGGCATTTTGACTGACTAGAAGAACTTTGATCTAGAGGAAAGACTTGTTTTCAAATACGTTTTGAATGTGTGAACAATGCTGTAGAGTGGAGAGAATTGTGCTTTCTGATGCTTTTGGTGGATAGAAAATGAATTACTGGGCTTAAAACGCAGCTTGGATGCTTTAGGCTGAAGACAGAAATCCTGGGTCAGAAGAAGAAAGGAAAAATAAAATCTCAGTTTTAGCTACCTTGTTCTGTTTTTCAGATTTGTATTAGAGCTGAGGATACACTGGGTGATCTTTTGAATGCCTTTCTTTCCCCATAAATATTCTGTTAGTTTTGAAAGCTTGTATGCATTTTTAAGAGAAAAATAAAACAATAAATAAGTGAAAATTAACTGACAAATAGCTTTCATCAAGTTTATGTTTCACTATTGATCTTGTGAAGTGATTAAGAGGTAGGTGGTATTCATAGTTCCTCTTTGAAGTATGCAATTAAACACCTAGAGGCACTGGATGATTTGGACAACGTTGAGTGTCTAATAAATTATAGAAAGGGAAAGAAAACTGTTGGTGTGTTGGATTGGTAGAAGGAATAATTTTTAACCATAGGTCACAATATAGGATATTTTTTTTATTGCTGTAAAACTAAAGTATCACAGCTTGTTATGTACTTTTCAGATTAAATTGAGTGAAGTTGTTGGAACAGGGAAAGATAACAGAATCCTTAAAGAAGATATACTCAATTACTTGGCCAAACAAACAGGAGCTATTTTACCTCCATCACCAAAGGCTGAAATTATCCCACCTTTGCCAAAATCGGAGACTGTGCCAGGTGCTCCAAAGGACAAAGCACGCAAAATCCCAGTACCTGTTTCCAGACCCATTGTGTTTTCAGGAAAAGATAAAACTGAACCTGTGACAGGTAAATCATGAAATATAAAATCCTGAGACTATGTTCACACAGACTACCAGCAAATGTTGGTCTGCGAAAAGGTGATTCCCTTTGATGGGAATGTGTTTCATGTTATTGTCATGCAAATGAGCATTTAGGAAAACATGCCCTGGTAAGAAGTGTCTCTGTTGAAATCATTTTATAAAATATTTGTTCGTGTTTGTGTTGGATGCAGTTGGGCTGCAAGTTGAATTTGCTCATTCTTCAAATGTATGCTGCAATAGGTAGGAATTCTGAAGCATACATTTGCCACAGTAGGAATCATTATGCCATTAGTGGCAAAGTGCAGTGGATTTAAGGATTTATCAGTGTTTAATAATAGCGTACTTTGGCATTCACACTTGCTCTGGAGAACAGCGCCACAAAAGACACTAAGGTAAGGAAAAAACACATTAAATGGGAAAGATAAAAGGTTTTTGCTTGCATTTCAAGCCATGTTTATTTGGAGAGGCTGGAAAGAGTAATGCAGATTGTTGTATTATGATTTCAAATTCATACATACATAGGAGAGAGATGCAGTAATATATTCTGAAGTGTGACAGTTGTAAAAATTGAGTTGCATGTACTGAATAACTGATGATCCTAAAGTGTTCTTCACCCTGTCCTTTTCTTGGTTGTGGTTTGGCTTTTGGTTGGTTTAGTTTTTGTAAGTTGTGTAGTTTGTTTAATGGAAACAAATAATTAAATTTCACCATAACTTCACAGAAGCTCATTATTTTGGTTTAAAAAGTCAGTGAATATTTTCCAGGTTTTCAGAAGGCAATGGTAAAGACTATGAGTGCAGCCCTGAAGATACCCCACTTTGGTTATTGTGATGAGATTGATTTGACTCAGCTTGTTCAGTTGCGAGAGCAGCTGAAACCTCTGGCTGAAATTCGTGGAGTTCAACTTTCCTTTATGCCTTTCTTCATAAAGGTGAGGGATGCAGCAGAGCCCTGTATGGAATATTTATACAGGTTTTGTCAAAGTCTTTTCAATGATTGTTGTAAGGTTGGAGCACCTCTCTACCATCTGAATTATGACAGATCACAAGAAAGCCTCAACTTTTCTTGTTAATAGAACCACTCATCAATCTACAGTTGGAATTGCATTTAGGGTTATATAATATAATTGAAAATTGTTTTTGAAATATTAATGGGGAAGGATAGAGTGGCTTAAGTGTCATTCAGTATGAGGGTAAGCATCACTGAGTGTGCACAAAACAAATATCTGGTTATAAAATGTAAAAATCTATACTTCCCTTTTTTAATGTTTAACAGGCAGCCTCTCTGGGATTATTGCAGTATCCAATTCTTAATGCTTCTTTGGATGAAAACTGTCAAAATGTCACATACAAGGTTTGTAAACTACTGATAAAAGTTGTGAGCAGAAAACCTAAATTAGTCGCTGAAAAGGGCTTTTGAGAATGTCTGAAATAATTTTCAAAAACCAAACTATTGTGTTGTGCTGGAAAATAATTTGTGTGTCCAGACTGTAAAATCTGGATTAGGTTTATTATTGTATTTGCTTCAGTAGTTTGTTAAATGAGAGTCACTTTATTATTCAGGCTTGCCTCAAAAATGCATATTAATATAGTGATTTCATATTTTTTGCCTGAATATGGACCAAGCATTTAAAATCTAATGCAACACATTTTTTAGTAATGGCACACTGTACTGTGCCAACATTCAAACTGTATGTATTAAAGCTGTATTTTAAACTCAGTTTTGATAAAAGTTATTTAATTTTCATACAAGCTGCAGGATTGATACTTCTGGGAAGGGTCTGTTTTCCTAAGCATGTGTACATGCTCCCTGCAGCATAAACTCCTTTTGTGCTGTTTTACCAATATCTCTCAGAATTCTTTTATCTCTTCTAGCAAATTAAAGGCAAATCAGTTTCCTCATGTTTAATTTTAATGTTATCTTTGAAATCTACTCTTTAAGCTTTGCTACACTTGCAGTCATCTCAAAGTGCAGTGTTTTCAGTGTGAAATCGATGCCTGGATTTTGTTTTTTCTGGGCATGAAATTGCCAATAGTTTGGAGGTGTGGAAAGCTAATATTTAAAAATTTGCATCCTTTTCTCCCTTCAAAGTTGTATAGAGAAGTTGCTTATTACAGACAGCACTTTCTAGGTTAAAAAGATAAGTAAGAAAGACGTGCTTTAAGTGCCTTTTAATGTAAAATACATTTTATGTTGACAGCTTATATTAATGTCCAATTAATGAAACCTGCAGGCTTCACACAACATTGGAATTGCAATGGACACAGAGCAAGGTTTAATTGTCCCAAACGTGAAAAATGTCCAAGTCTGTAGTGTGTTTGACATTGCTGCTGAATTAAATCGCCTACAGTCCTTGGGCTCTGCAGGCCAGCTGGGAACAAGTGACCTCACTGGGGGAACATTCACCCTTTCAAATATTGGCACAGTAAGTACAGGAAAAATGAGAACTGAATCTGAAAACTGCTTGTAAATGAAAATTTTACTGAAGTTTGACATACAATGAACAGAACCTGTAGCAGTTAAATCAAGAGGCAATCTGCTCTAAAAAAACCCCAATCTATTTAGTAAATAATATCTTTATCTTTTTTTTTTCTAGATTGGTGGCACTTATGCCAAACCAGTGATACTACCTCCTGAAGTAGCTATTGGAGCACTTGGAAAGATACAGGTATATTAACTTGGTGATATGATTGTTTAACTCGGGGTCATCTGTAATGAAAATGAAACATGGAGTCTCCCCATGTCATGTTTTTCTTATGTAAATATTTTTTCTTTATATTAGAGAAACTGCAGAGCTTGCTATTGAAAAGTTTTGTGGTGTTTTTAGATGACTGTGCAGGTACCAAATGTTTAATTAAAAATCTCTTACACTAAAAATTCTTATTTGTTTTCTAGAATCCTGTTATATTTCACTTATATCTATGTTCAGCCTTCTAGTTATTAGGAAATGACATGAATATATGTTTACAAGTTTTACAACATAGCAATAGCCTTTTTGTTATCATCAAGGGAAAACTTGAGAATATTATGATCATGAAGTTTAATTTCATGAGCCAGATATCTGAATCCATTCAAAAATTTGTATGGTGAAGTCAGATCGATATTTTCTGAATTTCAGACTTTAATTCTTTAATATAGACATTTGAGATCCATGATGGAAATTAAATTAGTATTAAATTATTTCTTCTGTGTTCTTCCTATGAGCATTTTGCTTAGGGATTGCTTGAAGGAAACTGTCCCTTTGAGAACTGACAGTGAAATAAACTATTCATGAAGAAACTTTTTAGTCAAGAAAGATTTTCAGTACTTCAATTATTTCCATGGTGGTGGAAACTGGATATGACTGTTTATTATGTTGGCTTGCTGTCTGTCTAATTTAGCAAAAGGTTTAAATTTAGACCAACAAATAACAACCAAAAAAATAACAGTTTGCTAATGAAAGTATTTACTATTTCTGTTTTCTCTTTCCTCTGATTTTTAGGTTGTTCCTCGGTTTAATGGGAAAGGTGAAGTGTTTAAAGCACAGATAATGAATGTGAGTTGGTCGGCTGATCACCGCATCATTGATGGAGCGACAATGGCCCGGTTTTCTAACCTGTGGAAATCTTACCTGGAGAGCCCTGCTTCCATGCTGCTGGACCTGAAATAGAGGAAACCAAGGCTGGAATATGCCTTCAGACTCTGTGGATTAGACTGAACAGTTATGACAGTTGTCTCTGCTAACACGTGCCCTTTGTTACATGCATTATATAAAAAAACGTTATGAAGTTAAAAGTTCTCAACAGTTCTCTGTCAATTAGCTGTTACTTATTTTTCATTAGTAGTGCTGTAATTTCTTCTACAGCAGACTGTCAAACTGAATAGGTCATGGCTTCTGAATATGGTGGTGGAATGTCTTTATTGTGCCTTTTATAATAATTGTCAGGCTGATGTGACTGAGTGACACTGCCCTACACCTGCATTATTTATAATCTGATTAACCTGTTTTGAAGGGAAATACTCGTAATTCTTCCATGTTGGACACATAAATTTATCTTAACAAGTAATATCCAAATCCCCAAAAGAGGTTATGCAAAAATCATATACAAATAAAATGCCTTTAATGCTTCTGCTGTAAGATGTCCAGAAGGCTTTTCTTGTTTAACTGAGTAAACCTCCTAAGTCTTTTCTAGTCTGCTTTTTCCTGGCAGTTACTTGTACGGGTACCATGTTTATTCAGATGCTTACTCATAACACTTATTCATAACTATCAGGGCCTTAATGCTGTATAGAATGTCCTGTATTTTTATAGACTGGAAGTAGTTTCAGTCCTTAATACTTTGCAGTTATTTTTGTTTCTTATAGAAAGCATCTGTCTATTAAAACCAAGAGAGAAGGAAAGAAAGAGAAAACAAATCAAAAAAGAAGGATCTTGTTATTCTGACATTAGGTAAGCCTGACAGTAAGCTGAATGTGTTCCACAAGCTTGCATTGTGTTATACTAGAATTCAATAGATTCAACAAAGAACGGACATTAAAAAATTCTATGCGAGATAAGAACTTCTTAAACTCAGATCTGAAGTACATAATGAGTAGGTTTAAGTTAATGCCTTCAAACCAGAAAAAAGTTATGTAGCTTTAATCTAAATTAAACAGATGATGAGGATTGCTACTGATGATTTAGTGGGAGAAAGGAAGAAAACCACTGGATATAAATACCTTCTAGAAACATAAGTTGCAAACATACACAAGACAATACAGTTACATGATCTTAAAAATTATGACGCACAAAATGAGCACTTTCTCCTTTCTTTAGATATATCAAAAACAGGAGCATTCTCCAAAATTGTAGACCAAAGTTGTCTATTGCATTTAGCTGTGAAGATGTGAGACAGGCTACCAGAGGTAGTGTCTGCTGTCCTTGGTGCCAAGACTGAGCAAGAAGAAAGCTGGTAATGTAGGAGGGGAAGCATGGAGCATCCTTGTAAGGTGCTATTTATATTTCTATTGTGGTATAAGGGTCTTTTATATAAAAGTCATTTTTTGCAAAGATTGAATAATACATCATGCTTATCACCTATTTCATTTTTACCAGATTTATTTATTCCTAATAAAAAAGTGAAGCCACATATAATTGTAATATTGTTTTTATTTGTGAATTTTATGTAGGTCATCTTGTATAGGTGACTCAAACTATTTCTTCTTATCTTGAACTTGCTGTGCCTGCTTTCCTGCAAGTATTTTGTTGTGGTAAGGGCTTAGTCTGAAGAGTGTATTTTTGAATTTGATGACAACTGAGAAAATAAATTGGGGAAATATTAGTGTGTGAAAGAAAGTGATTTTGAAATATTTGAGATGGAATAATTTTACTTACACAAGGAACCTGAAATTTCTTTGTCTCTCAAAACTCTAATAAGCAGGAGAGTTGTTTTTTTAATCCTAACTCTAATTATCTGTCTCTGTTAAAGAGCAGAAGATGAGGTTGGGTTTTTCTTAATGGCTGGTTTAGATGAAGAGAGTGTACCTATACCCAAACTGAAAGAAGAAATACCCATAGCAAAGAATTTTTTGGATCATTTTTGCTTTTATGTAACATTAAAAAAACCCCCAAACCACAATAAGACAAAAAAAGACCCAAAAAGACGTATAGAAGGTTGAAAGGACTGGAAGCTGAAGTGCTTACTGTCTTTTTAAAAAGGTATTGATGTTTGGGTATTTAGTTGGTTGTGGACTTAAAAGGGGTTTTTGGTGTGGTGGGGTTTTTTTTGTTTGTTAGAAACTTCTATATGGTAGGTTTATAACCAAACTAATGATATTTTAATAATTTCATCATCATGTTTCATACTCCAGTGCAGTTTTATGGCTTCTGCCTCAAATAGTGACCTGTGATTATTGCTGTTTCTCTTTCCATTTGATTGAAGAAACAGATTCTGACAGAGTTCTCCTTTTGTCTTCTCCAAGGGCTATTTGAAGAATTAGAATGTTAAAATTGTTTCATGACTGGAAGCATGAAAAGGGGTGAGTAACAACCCCTCTGCACATCTTGATAAAAATTACTTTTCTATCTGGACTTCAATAGTTTGCACTAAAATTTTTTAACAGGGGAAAGTTTCTTCATGGGGAAAAGTAATGAGTAAAATACTTAGTGATGTAATTACTTTTTCTAGTCTCTTCAGTCAATGTTGCTGTTTATTGTTGAAGCTCAGTTACCTTGCAGAGAAACATTAGTAGAGAAAGCAAGTGGTTGTAATTTTTAACTCAAAATTAGCCTTTTTAAAATTTTTGTCATTTTTAATTCAAAATGAGCTTGCTGTAGAGCACTCCTTTGTTCTTGTTCACAATTTGTAACTTCTGTTAATGGTAGTCCAAGAGTTTAGGGGACCCCAGTCACACTCAGCAAACTGGGAGGATTTTACAGTGGTAAATGCTTGGGGGGGTTGCACAAGTGCCTCATGTGATGCCTTCTATTCTCAGCATAGGTTAAAATTAGAACTAGACTGACATTGCATTGGAGTCTGAGTGAGAGTTCTAAATGGTTTTGGTAATATAGACAAGATTTGTAATTTATCTTTGCTCTTGGCCAGAAAGCAATGAGTCACAGAAAATCCTTGAAAACACTGAATAATTGAGGTGAGTTGTTAAATTCTTTCTGATGCTTGGAGGTGAAGTTGTAGGGAGGTCTGATTACTTGGGAGTGAATTTGCTGTTGCTTTAGAGCAACACTGGGGAATTCACTTCTGAATTGTTGGCTGTGATGGCATGATTATTATGGTTTTTTATTTTCTTGAAAAATAGTAAGATCTAAGAACAAGAAGCTTTTGATGGTAGTCCTTGTTATATAATAAAATCATCCTGAAAGTAAAGTCCTACATTTAGTCCCTTTCATATTTCAAGCTACCAGGATGCACCTATCAGAATTTAGCTGCCTTAGACTGCAGATAATAGCTCAATTTCTTCCTGAGATGGGAATGGGTGCTCAAATCTGCATTTAAGTACTCAGCCTAGCATTGGAAGGAACTGAGAGATGCTGTCGTTCACTGAATAAGAATGCAGAGACTGCAAGAATACCATTTCTTATTATAAGAAAACTTACCTGGTGTGATTATCTATTTGTATAAAGAGAAAGCAGTTGGTAAATCTGTCAGTTCTATACACGAACTGAATTTAATAACATAATGAAGTGGATATTGCAGTATTTTAGTTTCCATGTCACTGTCCCCATCTGGTAACTGATACGTGAGCTGATGCACTGAGTCTGAAATTCAGTCAGATTCCTGAACATGTAAGGATCATGGCTGAAACTGCAGTTTGCCTTGGAACATTCTCTGCTGTGAAGACACTTTGGGAAGTAAGAATACACAAGATAAATGAAGAATTACAGAGAGAAAAGGAATTCAGGCAGAGGTCTGCAGGAAGGTAGGTAAATTGTAGATCTTTAAGAACATGAAAAGCTAGACCACGTGTTACATTTCAAAAGACCGTAGAAGATCTTTTCAAACTAATCCAGTTGTTATTCCAGCAGATTTTCCAGTGTTAGAATCTATCAATGTGGTCAGCTCAAAGCAAGAATTGTGTCTGTGATAAAAATATTAGCATATAAACTAAATCCTCTAAATTCAGATACTAAAGTAGCTGTGTGGATACTTTGACCAGTGGAGATTTAATTTATATTTTGTTCTTCATGGAGGCATTAACAGGTCTCCTGTCTGTCCAGCAATTTAAATCTGAAGAAATTTAACATTCTATTTTTGGACCTTTTCCTACTTTATTAGATGTGTTTGAAATGGAATAGCAAATTCAGAGGTTATTAATTGAAAATACAAGCTGTGCTTAAGTCCTCTTTGGAAATCAATATGAAAGAATCCCTAACTGATTGACCTTGTTTGATTGCATACTTATATTCAGTGTAATGGAAGGCTTTGTTTTTAGGAGACTGCTTCAAAATTAAGGCTTTGGAACTTAATTCCACATGACTTTATATTCTGTTGCTCTGCTGCAACATGTTGAAAGTGTATTAAGTTATGTCCTCCTTCTGAATGTAAATTTGAAAAACTGTAAAATGAAATTCCTATATATAGAATTACCTCAGCTGAACAGCAAGTGCTTGTCTTCCCTCAAACGGATAGTATATTTAGCAACCAGATATAATCAATGTTGTTTGATAACCAAAAAGGCTACTGTCCCTTTCTAAAAAATAGGATAGTAATTATTGTCTGTATTCATTGTCGCACCGCTGACGGATCTTCTTTCCCTCGTAGGCTACTGCTTGTCTGGGAGGAGAGAGCTGCTTTAGCAAAGCTTAAAGAAAGAGTTATAAATGAAGGTGGAAGAGCAATTTTAAGGATAGAGGAAGAAGAATGGAAGGTAGTGTTGATAGGAATGAATGTTGTTTGGGTTGAATGACTGATGCATTAGAAAACTACTATTTACAACTTTACACTTGTACAGTTGTACTATTTTTGTTCTATTGAGTACTTGCTGTGTGCTTTGCTAACAGTGAATTGGGACACATTGCTGTGAGTGTTAAAGCAGGCTGGGTTTTTTTAGTCCTGAGTATTAAGCATTACTCTGCAAAAACATAGCCCTTTTCTGTGTTAGAAATAGTTAAGTGTTTAGTTATATAAATCCTCATTCAATATTAACATACCAGAACTACTGAAATGTATCAAAGGGAAAACCCTCTGTGTTCAGGTGCATGCAAGTACTTCTTACTCTTGACTCTAAGAGTGAAAATGAGCCAGTAGATTCCCAGAACACTATTATTATTGTTTCTGATGCATGAGGGGGTAAGCCACTAACTATTAATAACGGCAGAGTGGAAGCTTACAGTCCTCTGAGCCACACAGAAATGGAGATACCAATTCCTAAGAAGTGATGAGAATTAGACTGTTGAGGCCAGTAAGAGAGCAACAGCCAGACCCAGCAACACTCTGGTTGTCTGTAGGCCACTGTTTCTTGTTCAGACCTACTTGCATACAGACACTGTAGTTTTTCTGTCCTTCAGCTCTTCTGCTGTCAGCTGCTCACTGTTTTTCTTAAGAGAGTATGAAATAGAATTTAGATCTCCCTTTATGTGCAAAAATCTATTTAAAGCAGTTTCATCTTCATGTATATTGATTTTGTTTAAAAAAAGAGACAGAAACAAACAAATAAAAGCTAGCCTGAAACTTGTCAAGCAATGACAGTAATGCAGGCATGTAAATCCTGGGAGCAAAAACCGGGCAGGTTAAATCTGTCAGAAGATGACAACCCACATTGGTGTTCGCTTCGGAATCATGGCACATCCAGAGTTGGAAGGGACTCACAAGAGTCATAGGGTCCAACTCTTAGCCCTGCACAGGACACCCCAAGAATCCCACCATGTGTCTGAGAGTGTTGTCCAAATGCTCCTTGAATTCTGTCAGGTTTGGTGCTATGACCACTTCCCTGGGCCGCCTGTTTCAGTGCCCAACTACTCTCTGGAGGAAGAAACTTTTCCTAATATGTTGATATAAACCATTATAAAATATAAGCTTTTTCCTAATACATATGATGTTGAAATCATATCAGTTATGCTTGCTACTTTTAGCATATTTTAGAAAACAATTACCAGAATTAATTTTGTAACCTGCATGTTACAGTATAGCTTAAGAATGAAAGACTCTTAGTGTTTCAAATGAAACTTCTATTTCAGACTGTATTCTGCTAGTATACTAATCTGGATATCTTCTGGTTCATATTTCTTGTCTTAGACACTACCTTCATGCCTATTGAAACTAATCCATCTCCAGGAATGGCAGCTTCACAGAACTAGTCTGCAGAAAATTCCTCAGTTTATTGGAAGATTTCACAATCTTGTTGTTCTGGATCTATCCCGGAACTCAATTGAAAGTGTACCTAAAGAAATTGGTGAGCTGTGCTTTCTTTTCTTTTAAGCTGCTTTTGTAAGAAAATTGGTCTTGCACAGATCTGCCATTTTTGTGCCCTTTGCCTAAAATCCAGTTGGGTAGTTATAGAACCCTAACCCAAACACAACCTGTAAGCACAGCAGGGACTAGAACATCAGAATGCAGCTAGAAAAGTGGTATTGAAAAACAGACTACATGTTCTGAGTCCACCCCATGAGTAGCCTATTCATAAATTTTTAGTTGTGGGGTTTTAGAATGCAACTCTGTACTAAAGAGTCCTGAAGTCCTACTATATGCATTTCAGTGTTTGTTTTTTTTTAATTTGTGAGAACACAGTGCATTTCTGTAACAGTAAAAGGATAAAACAAAACAAGTAATATTGCATATCAAGTAGAATGAATGTGACCATTTTTTATGTCTCATTTGTGCTCTCTGCAGGCCAGCTGACTAACCTCCAAGAGCTGCTTCTCAGTTACAATAGAATAAAGTCTGTTCCTAAGGAAATAAGTAAATGCATCAGTCTGGAAAGATTAGAACTGGCTGTCAACAGGAGTATCTGTGATCTTCCTCCTCAGGTTTTGACAGACTGTTTTGTTTTGTTTCATGCATATTTTGAATTTATCCAAACCCAATTATCATTAAATGTTGCACTCCATTTTTTCAGATTTGCTATGATGCTGTAATTTCACAACTGCTCCACAGAAACACTGATGTGAACAGGCTTTGTATGACTAGCCAAACTGAAGCCACATGAGAAGGACATACTTATACCTATGCAACTCAAGAAAGCAATCTTTATTTTGTCCAGATAAATTACTTGACAGTGCAATTTGTTTAGGCTGAATGTCTCCCCTGATTTACCGAACTGAGAATCTGATGCCTTAGCATAGAGAAGTTCCTTGTTATGGTTGAGAGTACAAATTCATACCATAGGCCAGCTGTAAGCATCTCTACCCGAACAGCAAGCTCTGGAAAGGGTTTGTGTGATTTATAGAACTGCCTGTGCACAGAGTTGATCGACTGTTGTTCTCAAATGTTGAAAACAATTTTGAGAGGATAAAAACAACTGCTGGCCTACAATATAAGCTGTAATTTGAACTGACGTAAATGTGAGAGAGACCTTAAGTCTCTTAGAAAAGATGACAAGTATGCAACCATATTTACTTATTTTAATTCATGTAAAAAAACCAGTAGCGACAATAGTTGACAGCAGTCAGGGCCTTGCAAAACTGAGTCCAGACAGTGATACCAAACATCAAATCTTCAAATGGAATTGCACACTGTTAACCAAAATCCAGAATTCATGAAGTTTATGTGGATACAGGCTACATGGTGTAATGTAGAGCGATACCGTTTAAATTAACAGCTCATAGCAGATCCGTAGTTCTGTCCTGTCGAGACTCTGGCGATGGGAACACTGTGACACTTCGGTTGTATGTGCTTGAGTGGCATTCAGTGTTTAGACAGTTGGATTATATCTGCCCTAAAACTTCTTTGTATCACTTGAACATTGTAAAAGTACCAGAAGGCATGATTCACCAAAGGACTTAAGTGCTGCAGTGTTATGTTGCATTTTTAGAATGTCTTGCCAGAGTAGTAGACTTCACAGCATGGAAGGTGTCTAGGTTCACTCTAAAACACAGTCCATGCTATTTGGTACATAAAAGTCTAAATATTTGACTAATGAAAAATGGCATATTGCCTGGAGTATGAAATAAAGGACGGTGTTGTCTTTAAAATTCTTTTTGTTCTTGAGACTTGGGGCATATCTGCATTGTAGTCCTGACTTTCAGCTTCTCAGCACTCACTATTGGGTGGGAGGTGAAGTTCTTCTGCCTGATCAGTTTCAAATCTACCTTCCAGGTGAGAACTGTGATTGTTAGGTAATGTAACTCAGCTACCATTTTTGTAAACTGGCTCCAAAATATCTCATAATGTTTGTTAACAGTTAGAGCACTGCTGTAATGCTGCAACAGCTACACAAACTTGCATTTAATCTCCCCTTCTTTTCAGCTCAGTGATTTAAAGAAGCTTTCACACATAGATTTGTGCATGAATCAGTTTACTACCATCCCTTCAGCCCTTCTCAACATGCCACATCTAGAATGGTTAGATATGGGGGGAAATAAACTCCAGGAGCTTCCTGATGCAATTGACAGGTAAATAAAGCTCAAAGCTCATCTTAGTCTCAATTCCATTGCATTGAAATTCTAAGTATTAAATACCACTTCAAAAGATAATTTTCATGTCAACCTTACTGCAAACTTAAGATTTTATCAGCCCTAATGCAATGTTTTGGATAAACTGGAATAATCCATTCAATTGACAGTAAATCCAGTATCAACTATAAGGTTAAATGTTTATTACTAATGACATTTTCAAACAGAGATTGGATGATTATCTTGGATATGGCGTTTCCATTGAGACTTTTTGCATTATGACAGTCCTTTATGTGGTTGAAAAATTATTTTATAGTAATGACCAATAAGATTAATTTTCTAAATCTTGATTGATGTCACAAATACCTGTGTTTCAGAATGGAAAGTCTCCACACTTTATGGCTCCAAAGGAATGAGATAAACTGTTTGCCAGAAACCATTTGTAATATGAAAAATCTTAGTACTCTTGTTCTTAGCAACAACAAACTTAAGGATATTCCAGCTTGTATGAAGGACATGACAAATCTAAGGTAAGAAAAAGCAACAGAAATATAAATACTGGAAGATGGGGTTTAAAGCCTCTCTTGAGTTGTGTATCATAGAATGATACTACAGAAAAGGCATGCACACAGTTGTACAGATGGACACAATACCATACAAATCAGCACAATTACACTGATTCACAACAGCTGAGGATGGTCAAGAACAGAGAGAGAGGACTGGCTACTGCCTTGTGAAGTTGAGAGGCATTTGCACCCTTGTTCTCATCCACTCATCTGTTTGTGGAAGCTCAGTACACCTGAGGATGAGGTGAAAACCTGAACACAACCCACCACAGTAAGCTACTGTTGTTACAGTGTCTTCTTAGCTTAGTTTACTTAATACTACTGATACGATGGAAAGTTTTAGTATAACAAGTCTTATTTCGTCTTGCTCCAATTACTGCTTGAAAAATCTTAATCCAATTTCAAAAGAATTGTTTTCTCTGGACAAAACTTAGTAGTGCAAGTGTAACCTTTTTTGGTGAAATGTCAGATTTGTCAACTTTAGAGACAACCCACTGGAGCTGGACGTAATGCTGCCTTTGTGTGAGAATACAGAAGAGGAGGAGCAACAGGAAATGTTTGGCATTGACTTCATGCACATGTATATCCAGGAGTCACTCAAGAAAACAGGTATGGCTTTTTTTTTCTGTTCTTTCTGGAATACAGTGAGGAAGAGAAGGATAAACTGGATAAATAAAATCTAGAATATGTATAAAAACTGAAACATGAACTGTCTTCTTCATAAATGAGTAATATTTTTAAAAAAATCTCTATAAACAGATTTTTACTGAGGGCAGGGGTACTGTTTTCAGGAGATGGTACAGTAGGTCTTCACACAGTGTATATTCTGGTATGAAGAGACAGGAACCATGGATCATTAAAAGTAATGTGCCTGAGTTACCTACAACCTGGATAACTAGAAGCTGATGACTGTCTTTTGTATTTGAAATTTAATCAGTTTACAGAGTTTGGGTCTTCCAGCACTGTTTATCTCAAGAAGCTCAACTTTTCTTATTTTTTGATGTTGTCCAGATGGTACTAACACAGAAGGATTAAGGGGGACACATGCTTATTTCCCAACAACCAACACCTTCGACCAATGAAGTATTAATACTTGATAATCAGATTTGCTTTCCCTGACATGAAATCATGTCACCTAAACAAACACCCCTAAAGTTTATTCCCATTTCTAAAACATTATGACTGTTTGTAATATCACAGGTAACAGCTTAAATGTTGCAGTAAGAGACTACAATAAGGCCTTTTGATCAGAAGTGGTGGCAGCTGTTACTTGCAGAGAGCACTTCATTGCAGATACAAAATGTTCTCTCTGATCTTCATTCTGGATTTTTGAAGGCTTAAAAGAATTTAATGCTCTTGATTCAGAACACTAGACCAGCTTTTTTCTTATCAGTATTTCATGAATGAATAATCAAATTAGCAAAATATATAATGAACACAGTTTACAAGTAAGATTTATTCCTTAATAGATTCCCCTAGCAGCACAGGCTGTTGAAAATAACTAGACCTATTTAAATAATTTAAGAGGAAATACAAAGCTATCTTGAACCTCTGGGTGAAAACAAAGCATGTTATTTCTTCTCTTATTTTTTAACCTGTTGTCTTTCAGGAAATCTGGAAAGTTGTACTTCTGGTCCTCCTCCTGTCATGAATCCCAATGAATAGAGAATGTAACTACGAATGGAAGAAAATATCAAGTATACTTTTTCCCAGCAAAGAGGCATACAACAGGTTTTAAGTATACCCAGGGATTTTATTTTTCCACTGATGAAAACTTATTTGCTTATGTGTAATTCCCAGCGAACTGGGAAAACTGAGAAACATAAGACCTTTTCCTTGGTACAGGAAAGATTAAAACAGGGTTTTTTGTAAGCATTGAATTATCTGGATTTTTTTAAAAAAGCTAAGTTTTTTAGGGTTCTTTTTTCCCCTGCCAATTCCAAATCATTCTCCTGTCGTGTAGTTGGCTCTGTTATCAAAGAAGGACTTGGGACAGCTGTCAACAGGACATTCTCCAAGGACACAGCAGACTCTGTGTAATACTGTAGAGCAGCCTTGTATCCGTGCTGTTGTAAGTACTCAATCCGCCCGTGATCGATCAGCCGCTTACAGAGGCAGCCGACCTCCTTTCGTCCTTCCACAGTAAGTATCCTGGTGTCATAACAAGGAGGAAAGGAGTGAACAACATCTGTCAGAAGAATAGTTTTGTTAATTAACTTTAGTACTTCAGCTTAGAAAAACTACTGAAGTCACTCTTAAGTTCATTTCAGTCAGGCAAGCATGACTATTGGAATATTTTGCAAAGTATGTCCATGAAAATTGTATTTTTAAAGTATTTCTGTAAGTTTAGTAATTAAAATGTTTCTACAAAATGAGTCCTTTTGAGGACCCAAAATAGTTTTGTATGCCACTATACGTATTTTTGCTTTTCTGCTGGAATCCATTAGCTAGAAAAACAACAATTACGTACCCTTGTAAAGTATCAGAACCACTCTCTGTTCTGATGAATGTTTGCTCGTGTTCTTCTGTGTCATTAGTTTCATCTTCACTTTCTTCACTTGTAGAGGCTTTGTTTGTGGTTTCTTGCATGCCACAAGTGGCCCAACTGCTCATTCTCTGAAAATAATGAAATTCTACTGGTCCGAGTCCTACTGATTTAAAGAACTCTCTGCCTACATAATGTGTCCAGTCACACTTGTGATGGCAACACAGAGCAATAACAATTCCAGCTACAGGCTTACAGTCTCCTGTGCTGCTTTCATTATCAGCAGAAGTTGTAGGAGCCACCTCTGTCACAGCAGTCCTCGAGCGTTTTGCTGCAGGCTCTTCATTTTCTCCATCACAGCAAGTTGTGTAACTTTCAACCAAGCATCTCAGAGCAAGATCTGGGAATGAACAGATACACCCCCCCCAAACCATAACCATTATGCCATTATTTATACAGGCTCTACCATGATTGGGAATGTACTTCCCATAAAGAAAAATAAAAACATTTATCACAAACTAAGCCAAAAAGCAATTTTAATAACTAGAAATTATAAGAGTGCTTTGAAAACATGAAAACCCCTAAATGCTAAATAATAATAATGAGAATATTATGACACCTCTGAAGGTACTAAAGGCTGGAATATTTCTTCTACAGAATTGGATTTGAAATACTTTGGTTAATAAATTGGTATATTGTAGGAGAATCTTCTCCTTGTGAAATGCATGTATTTGCTCTAAATTTTTGATATCTAGGAAACAACCTATTTAATTGATTATAGATAATAATGCTTTGTCACAGTCTCTGTAAAGGTGTCATATTTGAAATGTCTCATTTTTTAGTAGACATATAACACTAGAAAAAGTGTATTGGTTTAAAATTATCAGGACAGAAACACATTCTTATTTGTTTGCTTGGGATACATATTCAGACAACAAATACATATTGAGAAGGAAAAATATTTCAAAGAGTCAACTGTGCTAAAAAAGTACCCTCAACAGATTATAAATACATGACCAATGCCACCAGACCTCATTCTTTGTTCTAATCTATAAAACCCAGGAAAGGCTTTACTTCTGCCTGAACCACCCTTGCATCTACTATCCTTTTACTATTCCACTTGAGTCAATAGGTATTTAGAACATAATTGCTGTTTACCAACACAGGGTTAGAGGCAGGAAAAGATTAGAAGGACAGTTTGGAAGATCAATCCATTCACAGAGTAAGATTTAGTACCTTAACTTTCTGCAGTTCACACATCTATAAGTCATACCTGTTGCAGCTCCACACAAATGCTTCCCAATTCCTACCACTGGTAGTTTTTTCTTCTCCAAAATGGGTACTTTATCTGGAGGGAGAAAAAAAAACCCAACCAACAAAACCCCCATGCAGTCCACAATAAAATCAGTACCTGTATTATTATAGTTGGGGCAATATTTTTTTCTGAATAATTCTAGCACACTTATAAATGTTTACCACTACTAAAACCACAGTGGTTGGTACATATAGTTATGAGCTATTCAAAAGAAAGTTCCTTTAAGTAAAACAAATTAAAAGAATAGGATGGTGTGGCTGGAAAGCACATTTAACCATTTCAGCCTTTCTATACTGCCTATGAAAGGTAAATGTGACATTAATGCATCTCCTGATGACATGTATTCCCACAAATACTATAGCACTAGTGATGCCTGACTTGCTTAATTCTGCACACAAGGAATGCAAAGATGTTTAATTCTGCAAGCTCAAAAATCTTCAAAATGTATTTTTTGGGGTCTTTCTCACCTGTGAGTGTACAAACAGTAGAAAACTTTAAATCTCCTTTTAAAATACACGTATGTGTGTATATATGTATAAATACACATACCTGTGTGTATATATGTGTACACACACAGCACTAACATGCCAAAGCAGACACTTAGAATAATCTTCAAAACCAAGAACATCTCAGCATGCCACATACAAACTGACTTGAACCCCCGCATTCAAAATTTAACAACAAACCTCTATTTCAGAGTGACGCAAACCAAGAAGGAACTTACTTAAACACAAGTGCTGAATATCAACTTGAAGCCTCTCAAATATAGAATCTCTCCTTTTATGTTTTCCATCCACCTGTTTCAACAGAACAAGATCATTAAGTAGAGCTGGCCGCTAATAATGGTCATTTTGCTCTGGGTATTAATAGCAGACTTTTTTCCTCTCAAGTCAACATCTGCAAATTGCCAACATTAAACACCAGGATTTTTTTCTCCTAAGTCTGGTGTAGGCAAAGTAGGGAACATAGAACTTTTAAAATTTAAATCTATTGAAGGTAAAAAGCAAATACTAACAGCTTTAATGGCAGCAGTTTAAAAATTATACTCTGCTACTGTGACAATATCATCTTACCTTGAATCTTGTGGTTGCTCTTTCCACAAGCAAAAACTGAACATTTTCAACATTCTGTAAGGCAACATCAACCCAATGAGACAGTTTTCCTCGCCCAGCTCCAAACTCAACAAAACATCTTCCTGGACCAAGTAAATGTAATTTTTCCATGTTTCCTAAAATAGAAGCCTACAAAAATCAAAATATTATTTGTGAACCAAGCAAATATATACACTGTGTACTGTATTGCCTTATAGAAAAATGGTTACTTCACCAAACTGCAGAAGACTTTTTCAAGCCTCCCTTTCAGTAAGGGACTAGGGAAAAGGTCTTGTGTGTACAGAGGAAAGGGATTATATATTCTGGCTAGTCAGCAACACCCTGCTCTTCTTCCCCAGCTCACAGAACTCCACTCAGGAGTCTATGGAATGGATTTGGGGGTTCAGGCACACATTATTATATTCTTCTCACTGATTCTCAAAGTAGCCATCCAAAATACTGTATTGCATTTTCTGCAAAGCATCAGTACCTGCAGAGCTTGCTCTTTCTCTGCTGCAGTTACTCTTTTGTAATACATAGGAAAGTAAAGCACAGGAAACACGTATTTCTCACTGTTAATTTTTATTTTGCTACAATATACAATCCACCTTGCTTAAAATTTCTGCTGTTTAATATACATTAAAAAGGCAGAAGGTAAACTCAGGCTCTCCAATTCTTTGCATGCACCTGTTACACAACTAGGAGAGCTAACAGCTCCTACAGAAAAACTAAAAAAATTCCTTTTACTTCTTAGCAAATACTGTACTTTTTGTATTATTATTTGTATTAATACTTTTGTATTATGAGTTAAAGTATGAAAATATATAAGTGATAATTCAGAACATCACACAATTTAAAATTTATTTCAGTCTCCCAATACACTTTTGTTATTTACACTTAAGGCAGCCATCTACAGGCTGTATATATGCTGCTATTTGAAGAGCACAAAGTTGCAGAGCATATCAGATTTCCACTATAGGAAGCCAGTAGCATTATACACACACAGTCACCCAAATTTACAGCACCACAGTTCCACATTCAAACCCAGCTATAGCTATGGGCCCTTCACTTAACAGTTGGACTCTGTGATCCTTGTGGGTCCCTTCCAACTTAGAATATTCTGTGATCTGTGTGATATTAGTGACCATACCTGTTGTTTCAAGTGTTTGAAAGCAGATTCCCCATTCTTTGGGTCATTTAAGGCTTCTTGTAAAGCCTGGTGGGACAGTATTTGTTCCTTAAGATGAAGTTCCAGGCCTGCAAACAAACGTAAAACTTTTAGGTACAGCTTTCCAGTTTCCAAGAGTTCCTGGTTTGTAACACGCATTACAATAGTGACGTGAGCTCAGTTTGCATCACTGACAAAACAGTCTGTTGGGAGCATAAATCTAGCATCATATGTTTATAATACAGCTGCATTGTTATCTGTAGTGATTTTGAGTGGGAAACAAAAAGCAGAGGGAACAAAGGATCACTGTTTTAACATTCAGTCAATCTAGTTTATTTTTCAGAGTAAAATTTAGCTATTGGTGTCTGTGTGATAATTGCTTCAGATGTGTTTAATATCACATGCCTCATATTTTTATAGGTATCAACAAAAATAACGAAATACTTAATCAACTCAAAACATCTTTAGTATTAATCTCACCATTACTTGCTTTTTTCAACTTGATAATTAGGTTCTGCAGCTCTTCGCTGGATAGAGAAGATAAAGAGACCTTTTTAAGGGAAAAAAAAAGTGCCATCTATAAATACAAGTCCTTTAAATTTTTCTAGTTCTTTATAGTCATATGATAAATTGAAACGTGTTCTGTAGGGACTGAATGTAAAAACAAATAAATGTACTCACTTGTTTTCCTGGTATTTCTGCCACATCTTTTAAACCTGCATTAATATCTTGAACAAAGTAGACCTTTACAGAAATCAAAAGAAAAGAAATCTGATTCTGTTAATTACCAGGAAGCAAACAGCTACATTCTTCAGCATTTTTTATCATAAGATACATAGCAATAGGAATCCACTGTAAAATAATATTTTCTAAGTAATTTTTCTTTCTATAGTCTGATCCTGAATCCCTGACACAAATGAGTGTTCTGATACATTTTAAGAACACAGAAGAATTAACATGTTTGTTGTAGGAGTTAAGCAGTCAGTGCTTACTAGACTGATTCCAGAGATCACTTTAAATTTTCCCAGAAAATAGTGAAGATGCAATACTAACAAGGCAGAAAGAGAGGCAGTAAAGAAGCCATCTTCTACTTTCTTGGAACAGCTTTTAAACACGTACTGTGTTTCTTCCCTCAGCACTGTGTCAGCCAAGCTTTCCACGAGTCACTGCTTTGCTGGCCTGAGCAAAGCAGGCAGTTGGTTGAAAATACCTAGAGCCTCCCTGCTAGTCTCGCTTTTCGAGAACAGCCTGTCATCCAGGCTCTGAAATGAATGGTATTATAGCAAGAGGCTGTTCTTGAGGAATGTTTTTGAGAAAACTGAGTATGGCATTTTTAACTAAGAGAACTGAAGAGCTGTAGCGAACTACAGTGCAAAGGGACAGAGAACATGAAGAGACTGGAACGTGAATTCCATTTCAGGAAGCACTTTCTCAGCTTCGGTACTGTCCTTACTGTAGTGCTTGCTGAAAGTGCTGTCCTCCAGCTCACAGCTGCTGTCAGCACCACAACTTCTCTGCAGAGCTCTAATGGTTAAGGTCTTAAATTTGAAAGGAAGTGCTGAACTTATACTGCACTTACGGGCTTTGGCTTCTCTCTTGAATTACATTTTTTTAAATGCTTTTGAAGTTGGTCTTCATATACAGTGCTAAAATCCAAATGGAAAGAAAAGTAAGTTATAGCTTTTATCACGCAAACTCTGACAAAGAACAGGAAAAGCATTTACATATACTTACTGTTTTGGATCAAGCGGGCACGGGATTCTTTTTCTGTCATTTTGTTCCTGGTTAGAAAAGTTTTACACAACACTTCAGCATGCATTCAGTATCCTGTTTAAAAAAGCTGTTGAGGGGCATCAGTTTCATAAAACGTCTATTCATAGCTAGGTGGGTTAACCGGAATGGAGAGAACAATTTAATACTTAACTAGATCCTAAAAGGATAAAGCTGTAACGCAAACGCAGCGCTACCGCCGGGCCGGACCCAGCGCCTCAGACCGCGAGGGCGCCGAGCGGGGCACGGGCGCTGCCTCTCCCGCCCGAGCTCACACTCGGGGCCCGCGGCACCCGCCCACCCTCCCGGCCGGAGGAGGGGCCCTCGCACCTCCTGCTGCCCGTGCTCTCCGCAGAAGCGCCTCCCGGGCGCCGGGACCATCCTGCAGAAGCGCCCTTTCCTCCGCACGAAGTGGGCGCAGCGCCCCGGCTGCGGCCCCGCCGCCATCGCCGCTCCCG
>VXBA01005046.1:1152374-1310773 GCA_013399895.1 Serilophus lunatus
CGGAGGGCGCGGAGCGGGTGCGGGCGGCCGGGGGAGCGGGCGGTGCCGCCGGGGGAGCGGGGCCCCGCTGTGGCCGGGCAGGGCCGCCCCGAGGGCTCCGCGCCGTGCCTGCCGCCCGGACGGTCCTTAGGGGCCGCCTGGGATTCCCCTGGGTGGGCTGTGCCTGGCTCCCGGCGTGAGGCGGCTGATGGCGGTGGGGGGTGTGGCGAGTAACTTCTTACTCGACGGGAAGCGAATGAAGGCAAGGTAGCGCTGTGTAAACGGTCATCGAAAGCTTCAGCAATCGTTAATAAGTTTAAACAGGCTTTCCCGGAGGTTCTAGTTTCTGGACAAAGTTTCGAAACTTCTGCCTTGCTGTTTAAAGCTTGGTGGATAACAAGCAAGCAGCAAAAAATCCACCGACTGCTGCACTGATAACAAATTGTTACATCAGTGGGAGCTTTCTTAGTGTTTCTGCCAAAGTCTTCGGTTTGGGAAAGTCATTGATTCTTGTGATGCAGCTGTGAGCACATGTTATTTCGAGAATGTTTTCTTGATTCATTCATTTTTTTTTGTACACAGGAGATTAAATGTTCGAGTGACTATTGAGCTACTCTCAATTTCTAATCCTGTTCATAGAAAGGTTTGTAGATGAGTCGTATCTGTGTCTATTATTAGGTATTACCTAAATTCTATTTTATAAATAGTCAGAAGAAAAGCAAAGTGAGAGTTTAGCATTTGTTACTTGACTTTATTTCTTATATAATGTTTTGAGTAATTTAGTTGGTTTGGTACAATGTGGGGTTTTTCCCCTCCTAGCCCTCTCTCTTTTAGTTTGACTCTTAGTAAAAGCGCATGTTGAAAGTATTTGGAGACCCCCAGGAGAACATGACTTAGACCTTCAGTACCTTACACTAAAGGTACTAAACAGGCAGTAAAACAAGTAAATCCTCTGCTGTCTCAGGGGAAATAGCAACGAGATGATTCCTGGAGATTCTGTAATCTCTTTTGTTGTACATCTAAATTGTCACTTACACTGTAGATCCACCCAGCACGATGCTCAGGTTGGTCATGAGCTGGCTCTAGTGCTACTGAGCAAAGGTTGGTTTGTGAAGGCATACACAGCTTTCTGGTAAGATTCTGCTGGTGGTGGCAATGGCCACAGGAATTCTTCACACTGTGAGAAGCAGGTCAGTTAGGAGCTGTGCTCCAGGCCGTGTCATGAGAGCCTGGAAATGCAGTTGGGTCCCTCAGGGAGGGGTCAGTCTAAAAAGGCAAAAGCTTGATCAGCTGGTGGGGCATGAGACCAAGCAGGGGATTTTTATCCCACCCATCGCTCCTCCCCTTTAGCTGGAGTTTGTTACTTGTAACTTAAACTGTCGGCACGTGTAAATCCCTGAGTCTGTGCATCCCCAGCTGAGACTTGTTGGTGTTACTGGCACCTGAATTACTGAAAGGGGTTTCAGCTCTGCATGTGTTCGTGTGCTCTGGTCACACTTGAATTATGTTGGTAGGGCTGGCAGGTTTCTGTTAGCTTTTGCCTCTGCTGAGGGATATTGCACTCTTCACACAGTGGGAGCCTTGTTGTTGGGGTCAGGTGCCTGGGCCTGATGTACCAGGTGCTTTGTATAACCCCATCCTGGTACTGCAGGACATCCTAAGCTCTTCAGATGGGGGTTTCATAAACCTTTGGGAGCAGCATGCTCTGAAAAATTTCTGATTATGGGAAAATGATGTGTTTGTGACCCGTTACAATTGGCCTGATAGTGTTATACTCTATTACATGATGGGGAAAAATAGCAAATAGTTCTCTGTCTCTAAAATGATGAATACCCATTGAATTCTGAAGCCTTTCCTGCTCAAACTTAAAGGTTCTTACTTGGTTTAAGTTTTCCTTATTTTTCCCACTGTAATATTTGAAGTTGTATAAAGCATCAACATTTAACACATTCTGAATTATTTACAACAATTCTATCTTAATTCTGGTTAAACAGTAAAAACATTCAATACTGCTTGCAATACTGGTTTAAAATATTCAAACAGTCCTGGGTGGTTTATGGTGTTTTAAATCATATTTAAATGCCCATCTTTCCAGGACCTAGCTGTTCGACTGACTGATGATACTGATCCTTTTTTCCTTTATAACCTTGTCATATCTGAGGAAGACTTTCAAAGGTAAGTGAAGTTACGGTATCTTCTCTGTGAAACATTTCTAAACAGCAAGAAAAGAATGAGGGACTATTTTTAGGTTAGAATGGTCTATGTTAGAATTTAGGTGTTGACATTTTTCACTGGAATTTTGTCAGTGTTTTGGCAGCACTGCTCTCTTTGAGGCAGGAAAGTGTTCAGCTCAGGGTTATAGAGAAGGCTTTTGGAATCCTGCAGAGATACAGTGCCACAGTTCAGATTGCTGCTTGTGTCTTCTCTTTACCTTTACTGCTTCTTACAGACTGGTGTGTGTGTGGGCTACTTCAGGGAATAGAGGTGAAATGCATAGACACGGATTCACAGGCCTTGTGTACTAACTGTACTGCTGGCTCTCATTTAGTTGCTCAGAATTTGATCATCAAATTTGAGCACCACGTGTGAACACTTCTGTTTTCTTTGTTTGGTTGGGGGTTTTTGTGTGTGTGTGTGTGTTTTGGATTTTTTTGAAGGAAGAGTGTTTTGGTGTAGTTGGGTTGTGCAAATCAAAAGTAAAATAGTGTTTGTAAAGCAGATGTGCAGAAGTTTTTGTTCCACTGTTGAATGTTTCTGTCTCCATGTTTACTGTGTCTCTGGTGAAGTGACAGTTGAACAGTCTTGGTAAAGGGAGAGTCTCCCCTCCTTGTCCTTTGCCTCTTCCATGTGCCCTGTCCCATAACCTCTGTGCTGTGAGATACCTACTCATAGGAGCACATTTGTTGTGCCACAGTTACTTTTGGTTTTCTTTGGTGCAGTTCATTTGCAAGAACTCTTGAAATCAGAAGTTTTCCCTGGGGATTATTATCAAGATGTAGTCATGTTTCTTCTGTTTGAAAATAGCATGCTAGTGAACTTTAATCATGTAAACTCCAAACAGATCAGAATTGGTTCTTTATGCTACTGTAGACAAAACATTTTGTAGGAAATAAATTACACTTCTCTATATTGTTAACTTTTTTTTCCAATCTGTTTGTATAGTTTGAAATCCCAACAAGGTCTCCTGGTAGACTTCTCTGCTTTCCCACAAAAATTTATAGATCTCCTTCAGCAATGCATTGAGGAACAGAACAAAGACATCCCAAGGTAGGATATGTTACTCTGTGTGTGTGTGTGTTGAGTCCTTAAAATAGTTGTCAGTCACTCAGCAAGCGTACTTAACCTGCCCCTGATGCACCTGAATTTAAGTTGGTGGATGTCACTGATAAAACCTGTCTATGGAGAATGGAGCAGTGGAATTGATGTCTACTAGCAGTCTCCCCACCTGAGCTGAAGCTGGGAAGCTTCACAAGCTGGCAGGTGTGCCAGGATGCAGCACTGGCGGGCTTTTATTGGTGTGTGGTTTTTGGGTTAACAGTTTAGTGCTAGACAGCTGATCTGAATTTGGTGAACTGAGGTGTAAATCATACTGTTTCTCAGGAGAAGGCAGGGTTATAAGGCATTCTGACAAGGGTTTAATTTATTTTTATTGCAGTGTTCAGGTATTAGGATGTGATGAGGGAGACCTGAGGTCTAGTCTTCCTCATAGAACATTATATGGCCTTTTAATATATTATTTCTGCTTGTGTGGGTGTTGAGGAAAGCCCTGCAATCAGCTCCACTCCAGTAGCCAGGCCATTTCCTGGACAATCAATTTTTACAAAGTGATTAGTTTTGTACATTCCTTATTATAAGGTGCAAGCATTTTAGTTGATGTTTGTTTTTTGTATTAACTGCAACATAGGGATTAAAATTTATAATTCTTTACCAAAAGCTGGATGGCCTTTTATTGCATGTATGAAAATATATTTTATTTGAAAATAGTTTGCAGGATCTATCGACAGCTTATTTCTTCTGAAACTAATCATTTGATTATTTTGGTTTTTCCCTAGGTTTTTGCTGCAATTAGTTTCTTCAGCACCTGCTGTAGATCACACATCTGTCTCTTTAAATGTGGTGGAGACCAACCCTTTTAAACACCTTACCCATCTCTCTCTAAAATTCCTGCCAGGAACTGACGCAGAAATAAAGAAGTTTTTAGCCAACTGTTTGAAATGCCTTAAGGTAAAATGAAGGTTTGTTATAACTGCAACTAGGCCTTGATGCTGTGTGTACTTAAACATTTTTTTCAGTCTGAATGCTTCAGAAGTATGTGCCAAACTGGACACTCTGGTTGGTTTTTCCTTTTTAGCCCATATATGTAATTTCATGGAGCTTCTTGAGTGCATGTTATAAAACCAAAATTGTTTCTGTCACTCTGGCAATGAAAATATTCCCTGTGCACTCAGCCAAGCACTGTCATTTGAGCTGGAGTTGAGGTATTTTGCACACACAGTGCCTTTAGTGTGCAGCTGCTGGATGCCTCTGGGTGCTCCAGTGTCTCCTGCACAGCTTGTGCTGATGGACAGAGCAGCTGCAGGAGGAACTTGCTGCAGGCTTTGTGCTGCAGTTGGGTGTAGGAAAGCATGGTCTGTACCTCACTGTAAGGCTTTATGGATTTCAAAGGGCTAGTAGCTATAAACAGCAAATTATAATTGGAATGTTGTCGCAGTGGTAACATGCTAGGTTTGATTTCATGAGAAAGTAAAGGTCTCAGAGCTTGACTGTTGTCCGTTTCAGTTTCATAGCCTGGGATTTGCATCTCTCCTATTGTGCTGTCATGTTTCTAGCCACCTCATAAGCCATTTTAGTAGCACAAATTTATAGTATTTCAGTTCATTTGTTCAGATAATTCCTTGTAAACAAATCTCACGATAAGAGTGTAAACATTTGGTAAGAATTTAATTCATTGTGGGCTAATGCCTTTTGTTTTAAATTTATTAATTATATTTTATATGATGCTTATTTAATAAAGTGATTTTTTTTTCACAAATACAATGGATTGCTTAGGTAGGCAATGCTGATTAAATGGAAGCTAAATACTAGCTGTGTTTTGGGAGCTAAGGATTTGATGTGATGTTAATTTGTACATAGGAGGACAAATTGATGTTGGAAGAAAAGCTTAGAAAAACTGAAGAGGATCTTACCAGGCAACTGAGCTACACTCAACAAGTAATGTAAATTTTTAACTTTCATAGGTTGCACTTTTTTGATCTGTGGAAAATGTACCTTTTTGTAGGATGGTTGATTAGCCAAGGTTAATTGACTTGAGAGAGTGAGTGAAAAGAAGAAACCTGTAGCTTTTCTGAAGAATGAGTGAAGCCTGCAACTGAAGAATTAAATTTAGTTCTTGGAGTACTAAACCAGAATTTTACTTTATTTACTTTATTTTGTACAGAGATCTGTCTGTGTATGCACACACAAACTTAATACTAAATATGTGGTACTGTGAAGATAAATGATAGATATATTTCACATATTCCATGAATGATTGGAGATCCTTTCTTTTGGAAAATTTGTAAAGCTGTGGTAAATAATTTGGAAGTCTTGGCCTTCAAGTCACTCAACTCCTTTTTGACTTTTGAAGTCAGCACCTTGTGAAGTTACACAATTAATTCACCTGTAATCACTTCACCTTTGTGTTTCAAGAGGATGATTTGTGTCAAGTTCTAGAATTATCAAGGTGACTTTTTTGACTAACACAGAACAGTTCCATTAAAACTCCTGCTATGGAACTTTTTTGAATGGAATATTTGTCTGCAGTTTCAGTTTGAATTACTGGAATGTAATTGCTGAATTGGAATGCAGAATTACAAATCAAAAAGAGGAAAAGATGCTGCTGGAAAACTTTATTTCCCCCCTACTCCCCACTAGAGCTCTGTGCTACAAGGATGGGGGAGCATCAGCAGGCTGTTTTTTCTCTCTTAATTAGTGGTTGGAAGAAAATACATTTGGAAATTAAGATTATTTTATGCACAGTGTCAGAAAGGTGCTCTTCAGCTTCTCAGTGCCTTACTTTCCTTGCTTACAGATACTTTGACATCTAGTGCTGAAAATTTAGACTTTTCTTAATAATTCCATGTTCTTGTAGTTAGTAACAGTAAAGAATTATGCAGTATTGACTGAAATGCTTAAATTTTTAAAACTGTAATTACTTTGTCAAACTTAAACAGAGCTTGTCAGAGAAGAGCCGAGAACTAGACAAACTGAAAAATGAATGGACCTCATACACTACAGCTCTCACCAACAAACACTCACAGGAGCTGACAAATGAAAAGGAAAGGGCTCTCCAGGTATGACAGTGGAAAAGAATTAACAATATTCTTACAGGTGAATAGTCAGACTCATTGAATAAATGCTGAATTCCTTTGCTTTTCACAGGCACAAACTCAGTACCAACAACAGCATGAACAACAGAAAAAGGAATTGGAAAATTTGCATCAGAAAAGTGTTCAGCAGTTGCAGAACAGACTCTCAGAACTCGAGGTCCTCAATAAAGACCTAACAGAGAGACGATACAAAGGAGACTCCACAGTCAGAGAACTGAAAGCAAAGCTTTCTGGAATAGAAGATGTATGGCTTCATAATTTCTAAAACCAAGCTTACTGGTGTTAGACCATTAACACTGTCTGCCTGGGCACGTAATAGGAAATAGAGCATGTTAAGTTTGTTCATCTTCTCCTCATTCCATATTGTGCTTACTATTTAGATATAGCTGTTTAAATTACTACTACAGGTTTTCCTAGAAAGTAAAATTCCTTCCCAACATTCTAGGAATGTCAAAGAGCAAAGCAGGAGGTGCTGTCACTGCGTCGGGAGAACACAACTCTGGATGCTGAGTGTCATGAGAAAGAGAAACTCATTAATCAGCTACAGACACGAGTTGCTGTTCTGGAACAAGAGATCAAAGACAAAGATCAGCTGGTTACTAGAACAAAAGAAGTATTGGATGCAACACAAGAGCAAAAGGTTCTTCAAGCTTCAAAATGGTTTTCTCTAAACTCTGTAGAACCTTCTTAATTGTGGTTTCCATAGAGTAGCAACTGACCAGTTTTTATGAATACAGCAAGTCAGCTTTCAGATGTAGTTAAGGTTCTAAATTACGACATCAGACGTATACTGGATCCAGTTTTAATATTGTGGTATTGTGGTAGTGAGTGGTATTTTTTGTAAGATGAAAAAGGATTGAGGTCCTGTGAAATCTGACTGAAAAGCACAGACTGATTTCTTGTAAGGATAGTTCTCAAAGAATTATGGAGGTTCTACTTGAAATCCTAAGTGATGTCTATCACAGCTTTATTATATTTCATAATATTCTTTTAAAGGTGATACTGGAAGAGAGCACAGAGGAAAAACAAAGGCATATTGAAAAACTAGAGACAACAATTAAGTCACTGTCAGCTGAACTTCTTAAGGTTTGTTTTGAACATGACATTTTCCCTGTGAAGCATCTTCCTTATTTTAAGTGTATTTTGATAATGTCTGGGTTGTTTCTTTTTCTAATAGGCTAATGAAATTATCAAGAAGTTACAAGGAGATTTGAAAACTCTAATGAGTAAATTAAAACTGAAAAATACAGTAACGATTCAACAGGAAAAACTGTTGGCAGAAAAAGAAGAGAAACTTCAAAAGGAGCAGAGGGAGTCACAGGAGATGGGACAATCCCTTCGAATGAAAGAGCAGGAGGTATTGGATAGGTTACCCCTTTGACCTGTAAATGCTGTTGTATGTACTGTGTTGGTTTTGTGGAGTGTAACTTACAGTAATAAGGTCTTTCTATGGAATTGAATATAATGTTTTCCTTAGTTAACATGTTTATTTGAATGTGTAATCATTTTTCAGGTTTTTTGATGTTAAACTGATTTGTAATGAGACATCTTTTCATGTGGAAGAACACTGAAATTGAAGTAAGAGTACAAAACAATGTAATAGCAATGTCATTTAGGAGGCATATTCGTGTGTAAGTTGGTGAAGGAAACAAGAACAGAGTGACCTTTTTTCTTCTATTGAGTATATTTCCATTTAAAGTCTTTGGATTATTTAATAAGAGAAAAATAAAAGAGATGATTCTGGGACTTACCTTGCCACAGCCCTAGCTAAAAGTGAGGCTTACTTTAAAGAATTACCATATTGCTTTTGTAAAAAACCTAAGTTCAGACTTTAATTTTAGAACAACTTCATAGATGCCTTCTTTGTTGTTGTTTGTAGTTAGTAGTAGCTCCTGATGGTGTTATTATGGGAATATTACAGGTTTGCAAGCTACAAGAACAGCTAGAAAGTACAATACAAAAACTAGAAGAAAGCAAGCAGCTGCTGAAAACCAATGAAAATGGTAGGTTTAAACAGTTTCCTTTCTCACTCTGTAAAAATGACAGTGATCTCGCTGCTACTGAAGACCAATGGCAGCAGCTATATTTGTGAAGAGCTGCAGTTCTTGTCATGTACGGAAAACAGGTTTCTGGCTGCTGTGGGTGTGCCTTCCCTTGATGCTCGTTGTGGCCTGGTGTGCTCAGAGGCTTGAGGGGTGGAGGAGGCTTCAACAAATGGCTTTTCTTGGGACTGGGACTCCTAGTGGTGCTTGAGCTTAAGGAGGAAAACCAGCCCATTGAACTGGTTCCCTCTTTGAGGAAGGGCTGTCGCCATTTCAAACAGCTTTGAGAGGTAGGAAATGAGCTTTTTTTCCCCTCTATGCAGTAATCTCCTGGTTGAACAGACAGCTGAGTGAAGTTCAGATGGCAAAGAAGCTGGACACTTCTGCCAGTACACAGAGTGGTGGTAGGGCTGCTGCTTCACCTCATGGCATGGTAAGGTAGAGCTATAAATAACAGGGTTGTGATGTAGTCATTAGTTCCTAAAATGTGTGACCTTAAAGAGGGGGGAAAAAAGTGCTTTATCTTCTTTGGGTGGGTGTGAGTTGGGCTTTTGGTATTGTGTTTTTGGTTTTTTTTTAACAACATAATACCCTGTTGGATGCTACTTGGTGAGAATTTTCTAAGCTCTCATTTACAGAAAATACACAAACCAATGCAGAATGAGCTTGGAGATGAAGTGCAGGGTGAAAGGAAAAAAAAAAAAATGGTATTTTGATGATGTGAGGTTAAATTACTAATTATCTTTGTATGTAGTGAAAAATCATGTGTACTATCTGAAATAATCTTACTAGTGATATTTAGAAGTGTGAAAATAAGGGGCAAGAAACATTACCCGCAGTGATTGTTAAATGTGACAACTTCCTGGTTCTCCCTGTGTTGTACAGATCTCTGCTGTCACCTAGTAACTGGTGAGCTGCTTGTTCAGTAAAGGGAGGGCATGTCCACACAAAGAGGTCTCTGGATACATTCCATATATTAATCAGTTACAGGGTGTGTAGCTTTTTACTTTTTACTGCAGTTTTTCCTTAAGCGTGCGAATCTTGGAAAAGTGTTATTTTGTTTTCAGGGAGGCTCACGAGTGTTGGCTTTGTAATAGTGGTTGGTTAGTTTTGGAATTTTGAATCTCTACCAACAATTACTTCAAGAATTGTGTTTCTCCTTTATGGATGTGTTCTCTTTGTCTTACAGCCTGACAGACCGTCCTTCCCCAGCTCAGGAATCAGCCATCCCATTTCTCCTCTGTATGCCTTCCAGAACTTTGTGGACCCGACCCACAGCAAAAATGCCAGCTCACAATGTCCAGTACCAAAGGCAGGCACTTTGACTTTGGTTAAGAATGTGACAGCATAAAATACCCAAGCATAATGTTTAGACTATTTCTCAGACTGTGTAAGGATTTGCTGTATATACTCCTATGCTTCCTGTTGAGCATTATCCCCATCAGTCAGAGCTCATGCCTGTCAAGAGGGGGCTGGTTCTCACAGGCAGAGCTGGGCAAGGCATAGGAATGTGGGAGTTTGCTCTCTGAATGCACTCCCTGGTGGGAACTGTTGGATCTGGAGTAGCTCTTTAACCTGCAGCTCTCTGTCTCTGCAGGTTCAGTTTCACACACAGTTTTCTAAAATGAATCGATGTTTAGATGCTCAGACAGTGACTGCAACCAGTCATCCAGCAAATAAGGAGAAGTAAGTGAAGTGTCATCTACTGCCTTTCTACACTTTTTTTTGTTAGTTTTTCAATAAAAAAGGAGAGCTGTACTTTCAGGAGTAGGTCCCTCCTGGTGACAGATCTAAGTTATCAGGTGATGGGTCAGTCAAAAAAATTACTTCTAGACTGTTCTTAACCTACTCAGCGATGGTTTAAGTGATAAGTTTATAGGAACACAGTAGTTCCACTAAAGGGTTTTGAATGAGCCGTAGCCACACTAGTTGAGAGCACTGATCACAAACTGCTTTGCTTTACATTTTAATTAACTTTTTATTTCTAGTGGTGATCATTTGGGCCTGGAACCCAAGTATCTCAAGAAAAAAGATGACAGCATTCCTTTACGAGGGCTCAGTCAAAACACACTTAACTCAGGTACGTATGAGATAGTAGCACAAGACCTTGTTTGAAATGTACTTGAAGGCAGTAACACGGGTCTGTGCTGGGTCTTGTTTGTGCTGTTCTGCAGAGCTCCTGAGACCCTACTTGCCAACCAAAGCCCAGCCATTGCCAAAAGCTGCAGGAACACCAGCCTCAGCTTATTTTCCTGGATAACAGACAGGGTTCTTCCAGCAAGAGTCATCTTGTAACCAGCTGGGGAAATTTTGAATGTCCTGTAAGTGTGTTAGTATTGATGTGAACTGATACAATTTTACAAGCCAGTTTTCTTTGAGAAAGTTGTCGTGACTGACTTGGATGATGTTTCAGGGTCTGTGAGCCTAAGGAGAAGATAAAGCTTTAAGCAGCCTCAGAGGGAATAACACTGGCAGTAAGGACTGGGGCTGTGCTGAGTTTTCTCTCACTCTGTTGTTGATTCTCTCATCATAAAGACTCCCTGAAGTGCTGCTCTGACTTTTATAGCGGGTGAAAGGTACATTCCCTGAGTGAGAACATTTATCTGTGAATTTCTATTTCTTGAGTCCTTTCAGAGAAAGGACGAGGCAGATGGAAAGCACTGAGAACTACTGGGCTGTGCTCTCAGTAATAGTCAACCTCATAAATTAGCACAAGTGCCTCATTAATATTCCCTTAGATTTTAGTTTTAAAAACTTGCTTAATTTTGTAACCAGCTTATTTGAATTGCATATAGACTTACAAATAATCTATTATTAAAGATGCTAACTTATTTTTCACTGCAGTATGAAATTACAATTTAAAGTTGTCACTTTTCATTCCCCTAACTTTTCTGTTAATCCCTCAGAATTACATTCCACAAGCCCCCAAGCATAAAACATTATAAGGGTGAAGTATCTGAGTATTTAACTATTGGACAAGTTATCACAACATCTAAAAGATACTTTATTTTTACAAATCATACTTTATAATTGTAAGACTGGACAGAAATTTAAGATAATCTTAAGTATTTTCAACTTGTTCTGTGTTCAAATGCCTGAATCATGTAACAACCCATTCTGTGCCATCTTTATTTGGTGTCCCCCTACAGAACTAGCAGGCCATGAACTTGTAACAGGTAAAGTACTCTTAAAATGACTATTTACATATTTTTGTGAGACATTCCATACCTTTTACCTTAGTTATTTAAGTGCAGCCCAAGGAGCGTACATTTAAGTGGTTTGTTTTGCTGTGTGAAATGTGTACATTTGTTTATAAATCAGCACCATGTTAATGTATATCCACCTGTTTTGTCATGTGTAAGTCTCAATGGAAATATTAAATAGTTTTTATCAAAAGCTGATTAGTAATGTTTTAAGAGTACTAAACCAACATCTCCACTGTACTGAAATTCCCAGGTGAGTGGTCAGAGAACAGCACTTGTCTATTTACCTTTTTTCTGCAGTTTTCTTCCTTGCATCTTTCTTTCCCCACCTACTGTACAATCCCCCAGGCAGCACTCCTGTCTATGCTCCTCTTTGGAGGTGGCAGGAGTGTAAATGACTGTTTGTGCAGATGAGCTGCTCCTAAGGGGAGGGAGCCTGTGCTGTGGGACAGCAGGGACAACTCCATGGTGCTCAGGGCTGCTTTATCTACCCCATAAAAACATTGCATTCCTGTGATTCCAGGTGATTCTCTCACCTGTTGAAGTATCACACATATGCACTACAGCACTTCAATTAAGGTGTTAAGAGACATTAACAATTATTTAAAAATTCATTAAAATATTCAACTTTATTAACAGTATATTTACATTTTTTTTTCCTGCTCTTGGTCAACCATGGTGAATGTCCAAAGGTAAAAAAGCATTAAGCAATAACCACAAGATGAAAACATTTTAAACCTATACAATACTTTGTACACAAATTTATACAAAGGAACACTTAAATAATACAACTGGACACAAAAATATACACTTTTAGAGAAATTCACATCAGTAATTGTATAAAGCTCTCTTCTGTACTAAGGGTCCTGAAAATTTAGGACTAAAACTTTAGCTCTGTAATGCAAAAGGGTTATTGTGACAGTCCTCAAAGGCCACTATATAGCACATGGACAGATTCAAGGCTATCAGCTTACAGTTCAGTCTGTGTATTCAAGTTTTGAGGTCCTTTATGATTCCGCAAACACCAGAAATATAGTGGTATAATAAACGGTACAGAGGAAAGCAGAGGTTTAGAGCCAGTATTAAAAGTTGTAGGCTCAAAACACCCACTTACTTACTATTTAAACAAGTTGTTGATACTACCGTTTATTCAAAAAATAGAAAGAGTAAATGCACTTACATAAAAAATAACTTTTACTGTTCAGCAAGCGTGCTCATGTGATTTTATATTAGTACAAACTTAAGAAAAACCTGCCATGTGACTTTTAAAAGAAATTATACCAATTCACTTTCTCCCTACTTGAGTACATTTACATTAAGGCTTTGAATTATCTGACCCAAGATTTTACAACATTAAAACAAACGGGTCCACACTGCTGCCAGTTTGTCTCATTGAGACGTAGCATGACTAGAATTAAAGCTCACCACCGTAAGGAAACAGAAGGACACATGCTCATGCCTTGGCTCTACTTTTTGTCTCTGAACTAGAATGTAAAGTTAAGTAGCAGTAACAGTATTTTATGGCAAGAGACAAGTATGTAATAGTTGGTTTTATAAAAGCAAGTTTTTAGTTCAATGGCAACATCTTTGGAGAAAGCTCCTGTTTTAATTCCTACAGATTTCATGCAGAAAGATACTTCTTAAGATTACCTTAAGAAATTACATTTTGATGGAGTTGGAATGTGTATCCCAAACTGCTGATGAAAAAAGAGTCCAAAAGGTGTTCCTGGATTTGTGTCATACGTTTGTATCTTGCAGTAACGGTTCTTTAGCTTCACCAGGAGCCTGTGGGCTGTGGGGATGGCCGTGGCTGCCACAGTGTTTCTTCCAGTTGCTGGATCGCACATTTAGGGTCGTGTGTTCAGGAATAAACAAGGCAACAAGTAGTGCCAACAGCACAGAGCATGCTCCAAATAAGAACGGGGGTCCAGGAATTATGGAATTCTGAAAACAACAACAGAAATACCACAACATGTTAATGAGCTGTTAAATACACATTAACAGATTAAATTGCTAATTACCCCAACTTCTAGAGTGGGAAGAGCTGTTTCAGGACACACTAGTCCAGTACACTGGAGTTTCTTACAAGAAATGTGAAAAGAATGTTACATCCTAAGACTTAGGACAACCTAACCAACCTAACCTGCCAACCTCCTTTTCTAGTGCAAGTTCTTCCTGCTGCGTTTCCTCAACAAATGAATATGAACTAAAATAAACAGCTTGGTTAAAGGACAACAAAACAAAAACGTACAGCATTGGTATCTTGGTAATCAGTCCATCCTTCCTCACAAGGGTTACAGTGGTCCATGACTATCAGCTCTATCTATTTGAAAGTTAAACTAAACCAATACATCCAGTTAAAAACAAACAGATGAACAACCGTCTCTCAAGAGGGATTTCAGAACCTCTTTCTACACACTTCGCTTAGAGTTACATTTTGTTATGCTAACACAGCATCATCCTTAAGAACTGATGAGTGCATGATCCCCTCCTAACTTCTTTTTTGAAAGAAGTAAAATCAGAAACATACCTGTTGTAAATGGTATTGTGCAACCACACTACCTCCTGATGATGATTCAGACATGGGGAGTTCATTCAACTCAACATGAAATATATAGAATATAAAACCATAAAGTGCTGGTCCCAACCCATTGCACAGTCCTCGAATGCCTGTTATCATCCCTTGAACAACACCTGGGAAAAATAAAATGTGCTCATCCATCTATACATAATATAATTAACTATTTTTAATGAATCACTAAGACTTTATTCACTTTCAAACTGGTGCAAGCAGGAAAGCTCTAGAGGATGTTGGACTATGGGCAGCAATAAACAAGGGGCACAAAGACCTGGTCACTATTGTATATTCAAGTGTTTTTTCACCTGCCTCCAGCACAGAGCACTAGTTACCCTGTTGAGCTCATTCAGAGGCCAGGAGATAGATAGTGACAGCAGGGATATTGTCTGGCACAGGAGAAAGCACTGCATGTGACAGCGAGGAAAAGGAACAGCACATTAAGTTTGCTGAATATTTTGCTACTGTTGGGACCTATTGACGGTTGTTCGTCTGTGCCAGAAGTACAAGATACACAGACTGTGATTTCCAAGCAATAGGGATTTAACATTCCGTGCCCTGTGCTCAGCAAGCACTATGACGAGACCCCATTATGTCCACCTTCACAGCACTCTATGACTGGAATTCCAAGAACCAGGACAACACCTACCCTGCTGGTCGGCGTCAGCAGTCCGTGAAACCAGGGCACTGACAGCTGGGAAGGTGATGCTGGACATGGCTGCGACCGCGCCGGCCGCCCACATCATCCTGCAAAACACACACCGCAGTCGCTGCTGCGCCTGCCAGACACGCGGGACGTGCCTCACCCCCCTCGGGGGTCGCCCCTGGACAAAGGGGAACATGCAAACACACGAGAGGTACCTACCACGGTTCTGATCCGAAGCCGTACCACGCGAGCTGCAGGATTTGAAATCCCAGGCCCAGCAGGATGGTATTTTTATTTCCAATGGACCGCATAAGTAAACTCAAAACTATTGTCTAACACAGAGGGGGGAAAGGAAAAAAAATAAATTAGAAAAGTAACATTTTTTTTCTAAATGTTAAACACGGATGAGTTGAGCAGTTTATGAATTAAAGAAGCAACACAACTCCTGAAAACATTTTATTCTCAATGTACCAATAAATTAAAATTCTCCAGAAGCATTATTTGTCTCTACCCAAAAGTAGCAATTATTTAACAAGTAATATGAGCAAACCATTGCCCCTTCTTCAATGCTACAAGGATTCAGTTTCCCCAACATAATACATGTCAGGTATTAAAGAACCAAACCTTGGTTGTCAAGTGCTTTTTTTTCTCCTCTAAGTTAAGAGTGTTAAATTAATAATTACGCATTTAATAAAAGACAGCTACAGAAAAATTTATGGAACCACAGCATTCCCAAAGGTCTCCACAGTGCTTCATTCGTTTGAACTTACAAATCAATGACACACACAGCAGTAACTCACCTGTGCAATAATGGAAAGAATCCCAAGGACTGCTATAAATGCTGCAACACTTTCAGATGAAAATCCCATTATCTACATTAAAAAAGGTAATTTGATTATTAGCACAAGCCATGTATCATGATGTCACAAACACTAGTGAAGGAACACACAGTGCAGAAAACTGGTATTATTCAGCTCCTCCTTAACTTAGAAAATCTGTCATGAGACTCGTATTATTCATTAAATCAAGCAAGTATACAAAAATAAAGGGACATCAATAAAAACCAAATAATTTCCTCAAAAAATAAACCCAGTTTTAATATATTAAAGCCTATAGTCCAACAATAATGCAAATAAACCCAAAATACAAGCAGTTGTTTTAGAACTCAGTCATCACTCTCTTTTTGTTTCTCTCTAAAGAGACAAAAACAACAGCAAGAGGACTTAAATCAGCTGCTGGAAGCTTTTAAATTATATTAGTTATCTATACTTTTTGTACTAACTCAGCAATTCTGAAAACTTTCCTAAATCCTGCAAAAGAACTTTTGCTCAAATCCATACCAAAATGTTACATTACCTGTCTGAGGTATAGGAAGAAGCTGGAATATTGACCTGCCTCTGGGAGGTAGGAAAGAAAGACTGTTATGCAGATTAGCAGCACAATGGAGTCCTGGCCAACTTTCTTCAATGACTATGGCAAGAAAAAAGTATTATAAAACATTACAAGACATTCAATCTTCATTTTCAAACAGCACCCCCAGCTGGGGTCTGAAAAGCCCAACAAAGAAGCTGTTATGGGGCACCACCCTCCGTGTTTAGCAAGATTGTTGGCAAAAGTATCAGCAGTGAAGCAAGGTCAAGTTTGAAAAAATACAGGCTTTGTTTTTCTAGCTGGAAACATAGTAAATTCAGCCTCTTCCCTGTCTCTGAAGCTCAATATCTAGGACTACCAAAATATTCCTTATTTAAGTAGCTTACTGCAAAAGGGTCAGCCTGTTCCCATGAAATGGGTGCTCCCCAGGATGCTGGCCTCATCTTCTCTGGCAGTGATTCTGGTACAGCAACAAGGATAAAACAAATGTCTAACAAGGCTATTGCTGTAGCCAGGACCACAACCAGGCTGTCTCCGTAGACTCGACCCAGGTAGGCACCGATCGCAGGGCTGGTGACTAAACTTGCTGCAAAAGTTGCTGAAACCTAGAACAAATAACAGCTGGTGAGATTTTCAGTGATACAAGGCAGCCTAACCATTTAAAAGCAACCTTTTTACTGTTCCTATGTAGTAGTAGCTCTGTATTTCAGAAAACCCACAATTTTTCAAGAAAAGCTTTCTGATAAGTGGACAGCAATGTGAGGCTCACAGCACTCTTACATGTACTGACATAATTAACTCTAATTAGAGTCTGCTGATACCTCTGGGAAGTAATGAGCTGTATTTAATCTTTATGTTAGTAAAATAGGCAATGTCTGTTAAGAAAAAAAATCCCACGTATAAAGGGTATATTAAATGCAATATGCTGGTTAATCCAACTCAGTAGTTCACAGTTAACCAGCTGGCCTTGTGAAAGATTTTAACTTAAAATCTGAAGGAACTTTCTCAACATATCTCAGTCCCTGATGTATACAGGCACAAAGAAACTAGTTCTATATCCATTGCTTTCAGCTCTTCTTGCTGGACGGCAATGGATTCTCTAACTGAAACACAATAAACAATTCTGCAGATCCGTAACACGTGAAGCCACGAAGGCTCCTGGGAGGTAACAGAGAAATGGAGGCAAGTTGCAAGAACTTAAGACAGACAAGTGACTTGGCCACATTTGTTCTGAACTGAAGCACAGCAGGGGCAGTCAAATATCACACCAGTTTTGTTCTAGAACCAAAGGTGAGATTTTTGAAGAGATGACAGAGTAGTACTAGTTTGAGCAACCATGGAGGAAAGACCCTCAAGTTATATCATTAAGATTGGTATCAGCTGTTAAGACAGATATCTGCAAGTCAGCTTTTAAACAGGGTCATGTTTTAATTTAGAAGCAGAATATTCAAGAGATACAAGACTGGATGACAGGAGCAATTAAACACAAAAACCTGATTCCAAATAAAAACTCGCCACAGAAAAAACAAACAAGCAGCTTTGAAAAGCCTTACAAAGTGAAGGGTTTAGTACTGCAGAGCGCAGGAAAAGAGCTCAGACAATACATACCAAACCATAGGCCATGCTCCTCTCATGTTCTTGGGTTATGTCTGCTACATATGCAAAAACTACAGAAAATGTCACTGCAAAAACTCCAGACACAGAGATAACAGCGAAGTACCACCTAAAACATGATAAAAAGAAATTAGTACAGCTAAATAGAAACAAAAAGTCTATTCAATCCAAGCGCAGTTCAACAGTAAATCACTTTACCTTATCCTGACAATTTATTGAGATAATCTTGGATAAAGCTACTGTGAATGTGTCTTGATAGAGTTGTGTAACTTCTCAGTGCACAGAGTACAAACAGTGTGATTTTGTAACATCCACAAAAAGCTGCTGTGAATAAGTACTACTAGGAAATGAGGTGTTAAAGCAATAAATTCAACTGGTCTGTGACTCAAAGTTAATTAGGAACTTCAGTATTTTGAGAATCTGGTCACTGAAAAGCCTTAACATTAACCATATCTTTATGCTATAGACATTTGAAATCTTAACCTACACTTAGAAACAAACTTCTTCCAAAGAGAGATGAACAACCTGTGTGACCAGAGAGAAGACAGGAAAGGCTGAGGGAGGTACCTGAACAGCTGGCACTGCCCTGTGTGGGTGCAGGCTGAGCTACTGCTGCTGCCCCCTCGGTTCAGCACAGGGCTCAAGGCTCTCTCGTGCCCTGCCGGGGAATGTTCCAGCCACTGAAGAGGTTACTAACTTGCACACAGCAAGAAAGCTGGTGGATTTTAGAATTTAAGAAACAAAAGTGTAAAACTGCAGCAACATTATAGGTTACAAATGGTTACTTCATGCATTCCCGTCAGGCAAGGTTTTAACTTCCACCTAACTGTTAGTATTTGAGTACTGTGGCCACAATACAGACCTGCAGTTTACTGGATAGCATTCTCCTAGTGTGTGCTGGAGCAGGGCATAGGGCTTACAGCACAGAGATCAAAGCCAGCAGCTATTAAAATTCTGACCAAGGCATTTGGCCTCATGGCAGCTGCTTCAGTGTGATTCTGTTCCCCAACTTTGCACAGAAGTAATACAAACCCCTCAACTTTCCATGAAGCATAAACAACGTTTAACAACAATGCTAAAAACATACACATTAGTTGTGGCCTTAACAAGAAGCAGCCAACCTACTGTGAAAGAATTTACTAACCATGGGCTGATCTTCATGAGTGGTATTGGTGCACAGGTGAAAAACACTGTTAGCAGCAGGAAGGACTTTCGTCCCCACACATCGGACAGGGCACCTATGAGTGGGGCACTGAGAAATGATAATAAGCCCTAAATGAACAAAACATTTTAAGTTAGAACTGAGTGGTTAGAATTGTGATAGCTGACCACAACACAATGTGAGAGCAGCCTGGGCTCTGTTTTGATTCAAGTCAATGATTACAGTGCAATGCACCAAAGGCAACGTGGCCAAGCATTACTGATCTCATGTTTGGTTACATAAAATTTGAGATCTGTCACCCCAGAACTACACAAAAACCAAAACACAGATGATCCACTCACACTAGCAGTTTTATGACCTGTGTTTTATAGCTTTATGTGAATTCCGAGTAGATAAGACTAAGTAATTGAAAATACCCTACTAGAGCAACAAGCTCCCAGTAAAAAAATTATCAACTTTTAGCACCATATGCATCATCTGGGATTAGTCAGCTACCTTTGTATTTGCTGATCCCAAACAGTAGAAACAGACCAAGCAATACCTTACTAAAAGTCAAGGGGTGCACAACCCTTTTTAGCAATAATTTATTCCCATTTTATTTATACTGCAAAAGCCATATTGAAAAACCTCTCAAATGTTTCTCTCAACTGACATTGATTTGTATATTCCTCCCACCACTCACTTTAAACTGTACTGGTGATTAACTTCTGTCAGCTTACCTTTACTCCTTGAATTAGACCATTCATTAGAAATGTATGTTTTGGGAAGGTTTCATGCAAAACCTAGAGAAGAAATATGAACACTGTCATTTGGACAATATTAACCTCAAATACTGCTCATGATACATCAGAGTTTATTTTCAGAGAATATAGAGGGAAAAAAAGGCAAAACACAAATAATGTATTTAATCTTTAATTTGAATAGAAGATACTTTGGGATTTCAGTGTCTGAAATCTAAACAGACCACAGAGAACCTAGAAAATTATCTCAGCCAAACTCTCCAAATGTTACTGTGTCATCTGTTGGGGACTGGGGAGAGGGAGGAGAGACATCACCATCCTGAATTGCCCCACAGTTTGGTTCCCAGAAATGCAGGTGTCTCAGTCTCACTGGTGGTAAGTGAGAGGGATTCCATCGAGTGACTGAGGGGCAGCTTCTACCCAAGACACTGTTCATGGGTAACAGCAGCTTTCAGAGCTGCACCAAGACCGCATTTTAAGTGAGGTCTGCTTGGAGATTTTTTAAGCCTTCACTCCTTTTAATTTGTCAGTATGAGTCACTCACAGGTTAAATCCAAATTAAAAGCAACCAAGTACATGAGAAAACAATTTGGTACAAACATGTTGGTATGACTGTCTCACTAATCACAGGGAAGCTTTGACTGGTGTAACAGGGTCTGGGCTCTGAAGCTTCTGTTTAAAACACAGCCAGGTCAGCAAAGCTCTCTCTACCTACATACCCACACTTACATGTTGTTACCAAATTTTAAGTATTTTTGTTCTTACATTTGTAATGTGCCAACTTTTTCTGGCATCTTGAAAGGAAATATAATTTCATTACTGTCTTACTGGTTTCAGTCAGAAAATACTTACCCTCATGCAAGCATGAGAGTTAGCAGAGTTGCACATAAACAGCTATGCTACACCACTACACTGCTTTAATGGAAGAATTTGAAATTTCTTATACCATCTAAAAACACAGAACTTTTCACTTGCACAACAAAGCAGGTCTGATATGTAATTTGTATTTAATTCAGAAGATGCTCAGTGCCTTTGCAGTAATTGCCCCACAACCCCTCCAGTGAGAAAAAGCTCCAGAGAATCACTTACCACCAAAGTGGGAGCTGTCAGGAGTCCCCAAGCAAAAAACTCCAGGAAGATCACAATAACAGCATGGTAGACACTGGGTGAACCTATTCCTTGGGGCTGAAATGAGAAAAGACAGGTGATTAAAACATCCAACCATCCATCAGTCATGAGAAATACATCTACACACTATAAATAGAGGGATTAACAATGAAACAGAATTCAAAACTTAGGAATACAATTAACCAAGACAACTGGTGAAATTTTTAACCCTTTGGTGCTAACAACCTGAAGTGTCTTAATCTTACTTCACAGAATCCTTCACTGCTATTTCTAAATATAAACCACTTATACTTGCCAGTCTGGGAAACAAGGATGTTACAAGGAAAACAGACTCTTCTTCAGAGAATTAGTCTCTCTTCCAAGAGAAAATTGCTTCAGTCCACACAATGCCACGTGGAATGAAGTTTTTGTGATTCCAAAACACAATGGTGTGAACACTCAGCTACCCCAAAATCTAATTACCTGGTCTATCAAACAGCTCTTCAGCACTTCTGTTACTAAAAGGCACCACTGCTACAGACAAAACTTTGACAGCTCTAAATCAGGAAAGAAACTGAAATTATAAAAAGCAGAAGCAAATCTCAGGAACTGACCACTTCCCAAATACTGAGTGCAGGCCTATTAGTTACAGGGTGGTTCAAATGCAGGGAAGAGATAAGGAGAAAGGATTTGTCATAAGGAACTTCAACTTCTCCGGTGATTTAGCACAATCAGAAGTAGCTTTTGAAGAGAACAAAAAGAGGAGGGGTGGGATAACCTGCTCATCTTGTTGACTCTGTAAATGCTGTCAAGCAACATGCCACAGTGCAACATTTGCAAATTAAGGATATGGTTCACTAATTATTTTCAAATGGAGACACTACGAATAACTCATCAGAAATCTCATGTGCATTCTTCAAACTCAGAAGTGCTGCCTTAACATCTACTCTCAGCTTTGAGCAAAGGTGAGGTACCACCAGAGTGGCACCACCACCAGAGTGGCACCACCACCAGAGTGGCACCACCACCAGAGTGGCACCACCACCAGAGTGGCACCACCACCAGAGTGGCACCACCACCAGAGTGGCACCACCACCAGAGTGGCACCACCACCAGAGTGGCACCACCAGGGATTTACACTGAGCACACTCAGGCTGAGGGCCTTGGCTGCGTCCCAAGAAGGCTCAGGGGGGATCTTAGCAATGCATGTAAGTAGTTCATGGGAGGGAGCTAAGACAAGAGCCAGACTCTTCCAAGAGGTGTCGGTGACAGGACTGGAGGAACACACTGAAAGAAATTCTACTTAAACCTTGAACAAGGACCCTGAAACAGGCTGCTCAGTGAAGTGTGGAGTCTCTGTCTCCCAAACCTCACTAGACACAACCTGACCCTGCCTGGGGTAGGAGAGTGGGGTAGTTGGATTAGAGATGTTTGGAGGTGCCTTCCAGCCTCAAATGCTACACAAAGTTGCAGTTTGGTAATAATGGGATCTTTCTTTTATTACGAGATTCATGCAAGCCATATCTAGCTTTTCTTTCCAGATTCCAGTATTTTCAATAGAAAGAAAAAAAAAAGCAGCTTATTGAACAAATGTAGGAAATACATACAGAAAACCTCACTGGCTACTCACTCCTATTGCTAGAAAAGATCATCATTTCAAAAGTAACCATATCAATATGTAACAGGTGACCTCCAAAAACACCTCAACATTGTGCTGTTTTTCTTTTCCAAGCCCTCTTCAGTAAATACAGACATACCATACAGACATTTCTGCTATTTTTTCAGCCTACACTCCTAAGGAGGTAAATTAACAGTCTTTATAGATACAGAGTAGCTATAATTATCTTCTCTTCCCACAATTCCTTTCCCTTTCCACCCACAATCCTTATTTTAGCTTTGGGTTAAAAAATTACCCAGCTCTGCATGAACTCTAAGTACCCACGTTAGCAGTTTGGCTCAGTCAGAAAACCAGGACCATTCTGACACCCTGGATTCCTGTCACCTCACTGGCTCGTGTCCCTCCAGGGTACGACAGATGGGGAGGGAGGTGTCACAAATCATCCCTGTCCCTCCAAGCACAGGGGTCAGGAGCACCTCCACTGCCATCAAACACAAGCTCAGTGGCCATCTGTCCCTCATCCAGCTCCTCAAGCCCACGCACAAATACACAGCAGGACAGAAACAAGTGGCTGTTCTGCACAGCTGAACTGCTGGTGCCTTTACAGCTGCACAGGTGGGTCACTGCTGCCCTCTGCCATCCAGCTGGAATAAACAGGAGCAGATGTTTCCAACACACAGGCAGAAAGAAACAGAAGTAACATTTAGATCACTAGGGTTGAACTTCCTTGCTTTTGTGTTGCTACTGCTCTCTTATCACAGGTACAGTTATTTGTCCTTCTCCATAAAAAATAAGTAATTTAGTCACATTTAGATCATCACCTCTGTAGCTATTTTTAAACATAGTTGCAACTATGAAGTGGCAAAAATACTTGTGAAGTGAAAGGGAAGGAGATAAATAAGTGGCTACATTACGTGCATTAAGGTCCACGATGTGCTGGGTGTTCAGCCCTGTCCTACCCTACAAACCTGTGCTTTACACATGGGCTCACTCAGTGCAGTGGAATGTCATGGAATGACCCAAGTGTAAGCAAAGCAGAAGGCCTTACACCTGGAGGTAAAAGACATGGAAAAGCTGGAACTGAGATGTTCCAATCAGAGTAACAGCAACCCTTCTCTGCACCAGTAGCCAGAGCACAGTGTATTCACATCTGGCTAAAGCTGTGGCACAAAGCAGTGCTCTGAGAACACCCTTTGGATAGAGACATGTCTGGAACCAAACCCTTTGTACTGTCAGTTGTATCAGTGATAAAAAGTGCACATGCCAGGCAAGCCTAAGAACACACATCTGACAACAGAACAACTACCAAAGCAAAAGAGACTTCAGGCGTAAGATCACAGCTGCTGCTCCTCTGAGGGAGAGGACAAGGCACTAAATCAAGTCCTAAGTTCTAATTCATGACTGCTTCAAACCTCCATTGTTTTACATAAGAGGAATACTAGCTGGCCATAAAGGAAGGCAAAATTAAAATTAAAATTGCCGGGAGGAAAAAAATGCGTTGAGACACAAGTTGTAGATGCCACATCCCTGGAAATGTTTACAGCCAAGCTGGACAGGATTTTGAGCAATCTGATGTAGCAAAAGGTGTCCTTGCCCATGGCAAGGAGGTTGGAACAAGATGATCTTTAAGGTCCCTTCCAACCCAAACCATTTATGATTCTATGAAACCCCTGGTAGTACTGCCTCTTCTTTGGTGAAATCTGATGACATACACTTGGAGCACACACACCATCACATTTTAATGTGATACAGCTACTAGCTGCAAAGAGAACAACTCAAAAACCCCACCTCCTGCACCACCCACTGCCTTGCCAAGGGCACCCAGCACAAACTGTGGTGGGAGGAGAGGCTTTGTAGAAACAATGGGGGGGTTTCCTTTTTACTTTTTTTGCCCCCTCACATCAGAACTAGTGACAATGACATTAGATTTGACTGAAGTTCCCCACCAGAAACTCCTCCTGCCTCTGCCACTGCCTCACTCACGGGCTGAACCTTCCTGCTGCCTCACAACTTTCTCTGATGTCAGGCAGCTTTGAAATAACCAACCAGGCTGGAAACTGTACCTGAGGATGCCCAGTTCTTACTGGTTTGCCCCTGGGAGACAGTCAAGACATGGGGGCCATTTTCATGTCCCTGTTTCCCACAGGTCACACAAGGTGCTGGGTAATAAAGCACCTGAGGACACTGAGCACTGAAGGCTAAATAAACCTTTCAGCAAGCATTAAATAAAACCCATGCATAAAGTTTTTGCTGTCATTATAAAGAATACTCTGCCATACCAGACTTACCTTTAAAAGTGTATTTAAAACAAATAAATTCCAAAATATTTGAGGCCAGAAAGTATCACAAGCTGGAATCTGTTACCTAACAACAATCTACACGCTTTCATCTACTATTTATGGCCATGTTTCATGTTTTAAAAGACTGGCAATTACACAGAACTCATGCAAGTTTGCGTTTCTGCTTTCGAAAGAGGGAGGTACCGAATGCTGCACTACAAGAATCACCGAGGGCAGTTAACTGTAACATCCTTTCTCCCCTCCTAGAAATGAAAGTTCAAGTTGCGAGGTAAAGGACACTTGGAAGCACACAGTAACTCCGGGGAGAAATTACGTCCCCTCAGTAACAGCACTTACTCTGCTTTTGCTATTCATTCCAAAACAATTGCATTTAACATTTGTACAAGACAATCTCATATATTTCTATCTTTACAAAGAATGGGAAAACACGTTCTGGAAGACATCAATAACCATGACAGAATTAGTTTTGTTTCTTAGCACTTAAGTAACCCAGACAGTTGGGCACTGGGCACCACTTCAGTGAGCAAGTACAGAGACTCGAACACCTCCCTTTTCTCCATTATTGCTCCAAAAAGGCAAACTGAAGGGCCGTCAGCAATTTACTCTGCCAAGACGTCCTTTACCGAAGCTACGCACAGTGGTAACAAACCCCGGGGCCAACACGCTGAGAGCGAAGCGTTCGGCCGTTCCAGGCCCCCAGCCCCGCCTGGGGCCGCACCGATGGCTCCTGCGCCCCGGAACCGCCCGGGCCGAGGAGCGGGCACGGCCGGGCCCTCACGGCACCACCGGCCCGGGCCGAGGAGCGGGCACGGCCGGGCCCTCACGGCACCACCGGCCCGGGCCGAGGAGCGGGCACGGCCGGGCCCTCACGGCACCACCGGCCCGGGCCGAGGAGCGGGCACGGCCGGGCCCTCACGGCACCACCGGCCCGGGCCGAGGAGCGGGCACGGCCGGGCCCTCACGGCACCACCGGCCCGGGCCGAGGAGCGGGCACGGCCGGGCCCTCACGGCACCACCGGCCCGGGCCGAGGAGCGGGCACGGCCGGGCCCTCACGGCACCACCGGCCCGGGCCGAGGAGCGGGCACGGCCGGGCCCTCACGGCACCACCGGCCCGGGCCGAGGAGCGGGCACGGCCGGGNCGACCGCCGCCGCTCACGCGCCCGCCGCCATCTTGCGCTGCCCCCGCCGCGCGCGCACCCCGCGCCGCGCATCACGCGATCGCGCCATTGGCCGCGCGCCGGTCACGTGCGCAGGCCGGGAGGTGCCGGGCTGGGAAGGGACAGGGACCCTTGAGATCAAGCACCCTCTTGCCTCATCATAATGCACCTTTTAAGGAATTTAGAACTTCCTGAGGCACAGCCCTACTCAGGCCAGTGGATCTACTCACGGGAGACAAAGGCAAGTAGACTCCAGCTCAGGAAACCAAGGGTGGGTCTAGCACGTCTGGGATGTTTGCCGTCCTTGCTATTTATCAGTCATTTGTTACAGGTCTCGATGTGTCACACCAAGTATGTGGCAATTCTGCCCCACGGTTTCTCACTTGTTCTATCTGAAAAGGAGAGGGGTCCTAAAACATTGGCACAGTTTCAAGTCCACCCCTCAAAAGTGCTGTTAGATTTTGGAGGGGAAGTCACATGCAAAAAAGATAACACAGCTACATAATGCCAACAATTTGGTAGCTAGGCTGGTAAGGCAGCTGTTTTTCTTTCCACACCTTTAGACTAACATCTCTTACTGATGTCATTATCTCAAAATAAGTCATCTCAAATTATTATCTCAAACTATCAAAATAAATGCTTTTAAATATCTAGTCTGCACATGGAGACAGAGCAGGTGATTCAAATAATGAGAATATAGAATAAACTCTAGATAAATGACTTGGTTTTGTTGTCATGTATTTCAGCCAGCTACATGTTCTCAAATATCAAACTCTACTTACCTACAGGAGGACATAATCCACTCTGCCATTACAAATTCCTGACAAACCTTTAAACTCCTGAAGAAGAGAAACAAGAATTGTCTGTTATATCTAATCACTTGTAGTGTTTGTTCCTCTGTACTGAGCAAATGCATCAATCATACTGCCCAGGAGCTGCAGAGGGCATTACCTCCACAAGGGGAATCCCTAATTCTAAAGCACAGGCAGAGGATGGTTTCAATGGTTTCAGTTAAGACTTACCCAGAGTGCTTTTAGGCACTTTTGAAGAACACTGTCCCCTGCATCCCAGTACTCTGTACCAGCTATGCTCCTTTGTTTAGCTGATGAATAATTAATTTCTGTTATCTGATGGCCTAAAAATTTCAGTTTAAATCATATTGTATGCAAATAATAAGATCAGACCAAAATTTACAAAAGGAACTGATGGGAATGAAGTGCCCTGGAAATTGCTGGTGAAATAACCCAATTTTATTTAATGTATCTTTGGAAAGGACAGAGAAACTTGTTATCCACCATGTAGTGCTAGTGAACTCTGTTCAGGTCTTTGATATATTTTAAATTACAGCTATACACAGCTCCTTCTAGAAAGGATTACAGTGTTTTACCATCATACCCCAAACTATAACTTGATATTGCTACCCAGGCACTCCCCACCACCTCCAGTTCAGGACAAGGACTTCTGGGTTTTCAGGCCAGAAAAGCAGAGTCACAAGAACACTGCTTGAATGTGCTTCACAAGAAGTCATGACGCAGTGAAAGGCATGTCCCAGTCAAAATTGAACTGCTGGCGAAACTCACTAAGCTATATGTTAAAAGGTAGCATTAACAAATACCTTACAATAGACTTCTGGAGTTTATAGAAAATTATGCTAAAGTTATATTATGAAATAATAAACGTTTATTAAAATGTCATTTTATTTCTGCTAAAATATGCATAAAGCAAGACTCTCCCTTTACAATGCTCTCATACAGTTTGTTATTATATTCTTAATAAAGTCAGTGCTTAATTTTAACCAGTTTATTATTATAGAGGCATTATCTATGCATACAAAAGAAAAAAAATACAGTATTTTACCCCAATATGGATTAAAAAAAAGACTGTGTCAGGCCATGTAAGATGCATTCCATGATTCAGCAGTGTTATACCAAAAAAAAAAACACGTTTCCAAACTCCCTGGAAAGACCATATATTAGAACTGTATTCAGTGTAATCACAAATACCAACATCGACATATAGAACCCTAAAACTACTGTTAAAACTTCACTACAGTGTTTCAATATATGATCGATATTTGGGCTCATATATTGACAATAAAGACAAAGTTTAAAAAATCTAAAAATGTGATACTCATGGCAGCACATACAAATGTATGCTTAGCATAAAAGCAATTCTTACTGAGCTATAAACTGCTAATGAAATGAATATGGCTAATTACTGACAGAAAGATGATGGGAGGTTAAAGACAAGAGTTAATTTGTCACGTCTACTCTTGGATGCAAACATGTAGCAGACATGAAAAAACAAGCACTGATGGCACCTCAAGACAGATTTTTTTTTCTACTAGAAAGAGTTATAAATTCAGCTACTGAGAAATAATTAGAAAAAGTTAAGAATTCAACTGAACAGAACCCTGGACAGTAACTGAAGCAGAAGATACAATATAATTAATTCCATGTATTTTGTTGCATTTTCTCCTACATTTTTTCTGTAAAAATGTCTTAATTCTAGATAGCTAAAAACATATAATGAGCTTACCTGGAAAGAGCAGAACTCTAGTCACTTCCTCTGGGAAATAATCAGCATTAAAAATAAAAAGAACAATTAAAACAAAGGCAAGGAAACATTACTTGGACTTTCTTACAGTAATACAATACCTTGGGTAATGATGCATTTCCATACATACAGTATAATACCAAGTTACAGATAAACATTACCTTCTAATACACAAAACCCCCCTACTGTCTTTTAATACCTCATTCTTACAGAACATACATTTCAGATAAGAAAACAGTAATCCCCCTCAACACAATATCCAGCAAGAACCATTGTCACTAGGAGGAAAATGAGTGACAGCTTCAAATTTGGAAAATGATGATTATTGCTTAAATACAACACAGCGGAGAGTTACTGACAACAAAAACCAGAAGAAATGCAACGTTTCATTTGTCAATTTAAAAACAAATCAACAAAATCTATGAGAGTATTATGAATTACAGACATAAGCTAGGAACACAAAACAATTACGTAATACTGAAAGTCTGTGAGAAAACTGCATGAGCAAATTAAACAGAGGCATAGACTACCAAAATGAGATTTTTTTTTGAGGAAAAATAAAGCAACAGTTACTAAAAAGTTGCAGTAAAATCTCCAAAAGCGTTATTTTGTAGAAGCTGAATCTAAAACATTAACCTACCTTTATTCAAGTAAACGAAAAAGGAGGCTCTCTCATAGTTTGTCTAAGACAGTAACACTGAATACAACTATACAATTACCTGCATTCTTTGAGGCAAAGATTATTGGGCACTGGTGAATAGCATAGAAATATGCCAAAAGTTACCTTACTTTATTAGACTGAAGGTTTTTCACCACTGATTATTTTTGCTTTGAAGATAGTTCTGCATTTATTGTTATTTGACCATTTATCATGTATCCCAGATTCCCAAGTAAAACAACCAAATATCCAAGTATTCAATAAATAATAGTATTCCCATTATGCAAGGTTTATTTTTAAAAAATAATCACATAATTCAAGTTATTGCAAATAAATACCTAGCAACAACTTCATAAATATTTAAATAAAATTCTGCCAAGTATAGGTTAGCCTCCTAAATATACAACTGATCTAAAGAACCCATTGTCTAAAATTCAGAAAAGCAGTTCAGAAAGACAAGTTTATTTTTGGAAAGTTAGACTCTACAGATTGCTTTTAGGGCAAACTCAAAGCACACCATCCACTACTTCCCAATGCTTTGTGCTAGCTATGCCTCTTTGGTTAGTTAATGAGTTAGAGACATAAAACCAATTTTTCTTTTTTTTTTTTTTTTTTTTTAATTTAACTCCAAATACCAAAGTATCTCAGTGAGAAAATGTGCATATGCTCACAGATTGCAAAGGTTACAGAAATCAGTACAACCTCTTCAAATCCCTTTTATTCTCACCCTGTCAAAGGCTAAGGAAACACAGTTAAAAATGCAAATTCATTTTTCCTTTACATTAACAAATGTATAAAGAAATCTTTCTTTCTACTGGAAAACTTAGTAGGACTCTCAGCTGGAAGCTCGAAAGAGTCACTGATCTACAGACAGGATTTACTGTTCCTTAGTGCAGCAGGTACATTGTTTTCCAAAGCTGCATGACATCCTCTTCCAAAGCAGAGTACATATTCCTGTTCATCCTTTGAAATGATTCTTACTGATCAATACTATCAGGTGCACCAGAAATATTAAAACTGGGTTACCTATAGCAGAGCTCCAGCAATGTGAGGATTATTTGGCCTGTTTGGTCCTTTCCTGTACAATCGGCTTTAAAGTGTTCTCAACCTGGTTTCTGGCGACATTCCTCAAGGAAGTAATCAATTACATTACCTGATTCATGAAATCACTACTGTGATCCATGAAATTAAAAGTAGTATTGTGTAGGCCAAACTCCAATTCAGATATTCCTACAAACACTTCCCACATGGTTCCAGCACGGTGCGATTCCCACTCCGCCCTAAGCCTCGCTGTGAGCCCCTGCCCTATGCACACACCTTACCTCACGTGCACTGCAGTGGGGAAATCACCACATGGAATTCTCCAAAGGTCTTGCCACATTAAACGTTATAGATTTAATGTTAACATAGAATGCCAATTTAGGGTACCACAAGATCGTTTTGGCTGCCAAGTAGCAAAGCTCCTGCAGTTATTACATGCTGGGACAGATTCACAGTTCACAAAGCTTAGCAAGCCCTGGGCGTAACACCGATGTTTCTTGTTCCTTTAATGTCTTGCTTAGATATGATAAACAAACAAAATGCTGATAAAAACACATAACTGCCCAGAGAAGAAAAACACTGTTTTTACTTGACTGACATAAGTGGAATTCTTCCTTTCCCATTTACAACACTTCATTAAGAAATCTCAGAGCACTTCTCCAGAACCTTCCTGTGAACTGGATAAGGTACTTCAGTAAACATTTTAATGCACCTTTCTCTTTAACATGGTTCCTTTACCACAAGACAGAAATGGGAATAAGCATGGTGGAGGAGGGGGGAAACAAAGGAAGTAAGACATATTCTACTGGTAAGGGACTTTTGTATAAATTCATGCCATTCCAGGTGTAACATGTGGGTAAGAGTCACTACATTAATACCCACTGTGAATAATCTCCTGAAAACCAGCAATTTTTAAGACAACTCTTCTGTTTATTACTTCCAGATTTTTTTTGGTGTTTCTGACTATATGCAAACACCTTAAGTTCATAACAGTCTAATTAATCTAACTGCAACACAGTTTCTTTGTGAAGGTTTTTTTTGTTGTTGTTTAAAACAGAGCAACAACATGTTTTTATATTTAGCTATTGCACAATTAATGCATTTTAAATTATGTTTCCTATTAAAGTAATTTCACTACTAGACTGAAAAGCTCCAGATGGTCTGTTTGGTCTGTTGGCTCAAGGACTTTCAAAACAAAAAGAACCCCACCAAAACTCTAATGAAGCCACTACAAAGAAATGTACAGAAAAAAATTTTGGAGAGTTCATGAGTAAACAACACTTGTTTAAAAAACTCCTCTGTAATAAAGTACAGTACAGTATACAGATGCAATACCTTAATAGCTCCAGATGGAGCTGTTACAGACAATGATAATGGGCTTTTTTTTTTAATTGTGGTTTAAAAAAAATATCTCCAGAGGGTATTTATAGCATAAAAACTACTTTTAAGGTTCTACCAAGAAGTTGATTTATAATCAATAAAAATAACACAAATGAACATTACATCTGAGCAAGCACCCATCATAACCCTACTCCTACTGCCAGGTTAGTGTGACAACCTCCAGCTGGTGTTCCCAGAGTTATTCCATCTGTTGGAACACTACAGGCTGGTGAAGCCTGCCTGGAGTATCAACAAGGATTTCCAGCTTTGACACCGAGTATCTCCCTTTGTGTACTTCGGTGAGAATGCTAACGTTCTTTCAATAATTTTATATAAGCAACAGAATTATAATATTATCATTGAATAACAGATTTCTGTTATTAAATCAGCTTTCTAAAAATAGAAAAATATTTAATATCGTGAAAGTGTCTTTCAATCATACTTCAATTTTCACAGTTTTAATACGGAATACCTAATTAGAACCATCACTTTAGAACTATGACATTCATTCAGGGCATTACATGTAAATAGACAAACAGTTAAAAACATTTACTAAGATTAAATATAATCAAATTGCAAAAACACACAATCTAACAACGTTGTCATGTGCTCTTTCAAAGAGTGCATAGGACATTTTTCTGCAGCAGTCAATACAGTAAATTCTTTTGATGCAATCTCTGTCAAAGCTGTAAACATTCCTAATTGTAGTTTCTTGGAAACTTTTGGTTCCTTTCAAGTTTTTATTAGCAAGTTGCACTGGGCATTCCCCTGACATTTTCCCCCCCAACAGTTACAGATCAGTATCATCATTCACCTGTAACCCCTCTAGCTGTCCAGAACTACTCATCAGCATTTCTTCAGTACATTCAGGGCAGTAATCCTTCCCTTGCAGTGTGCAATGACACCTTCCACATGCCATTGCTAGCAAGGCCCCCAATGCATGATCTTGAAAAGCAGGTTGATGAGGAAGTCTGCTATGCCTTAATGGGATTTCCTGCAGGTTTGGGATCATAACCATATAGGAAAGTAGCTGCTATTACAAGGATGGCTCCGAAGAAAAAGACACTGAATTGAACAGGGATGGAAAAAAAAAGTTTGTTTTAGTTGGTGCAAAGTTATTTATGCAATACAATCAAAATAAAGGACATTTTTTCAAGAGAAAAACAGATATATTATTTTTGTCCAATTTATAAAGAACAAAATAATTTACACATATTTATTTTAGAAGGATGCAGGAATTTGTTGAAATAAGAAACTTATAACTACAAATTAATGTATCATTCTACTAACATATTCTGAAAATTAAAATTATACTTCCATAGAACAATTGTCAGAAGCAATCAGACCAATACATTTGCTTTTTTTTTTTAGTCTTTTATCTAAAGCTGTGTGCAAAATCCAAGCAGGAGCTAAAGTGCAACTACTGTGGTTACCCAGCCTCTTTATATTATATTATGTTATTGGAGCTATGTTTGCTTTGAAATCCAAAGCTTACGTCAAAATAAGTTGCTGCGGGCCAAAAACTAGTTTGCAAGTCAGAATAACCTAATTTTTAGCAGATACATAAAGAATTATGTCAGGAAAAGATAATAAAACATCTTTTGTATTGTAGCATATGGGCCTTTCAAGTTGCTTTCATAGTTACAAGTCTGAAACAAAATATCCAAAGCCAACAGTTGCAAATTTGATCTTCTTACTCAAATGCTAGGAAAACTGTGGGAATATGTCATGATAATCCTTCAGAGAACAGTTACTCTGTTTCCAGATATTGCTCATTCCAACACATTCAAGAATTTGAGTACTTGATATTTATTATCCCAGTCAAAAGCATTTGTTGACGTGACTGAATGACACAGTTTCAGTTCAAATATATTCAGTTAGCATAAGTAATGTACTAAAGTTGATCGAGTTTTATAAAATTGGATAGCTTCAACTTCTACATGCTGCTAGTTGGCTCTATTTAATTTAATTATTTACTACTGTTTGCATTTTCAACATGTTTGCAGAAGCTGTTAAGTTACTTATTAAGTTTCCATTTGAGCACACAGAAATTCTTAAACCACTTTGTACAATCCTTTTAATGGGACAAATATAGGCTACTTATAATTTAAAGCTCAATGTTTTCCAACTTTTAAGCCTAAATAGTTGCTCTACTTCTATTTTGGAATGTTTAAGTAAAGCCCTGATAATATTAAAAGCTCACAGAATGGGTAAGGTTAGAAGGGACTGCAGTATTGCACATACATACTTTTAGATAAAAACATATTTCTTTGTTCTAGATACAAAACCTGTGAATATTATTCAAAATATTTTTATGCTATGAGCACGTGTAACATATGGGGAAAGTGTTGGTCAATGATAAGCAAAATCCTATTAATGTATATATGGAAGTGTAATTATTACTTCTACACTCCATATAGCAAAACTCACTGCCAAGACAAGCAGCATTCTGAACCTACCCAGGCACAAAACCTGAGGTGCACAGAGCCACTACAATCTCACTCACAAAACATCAGGACGCATTGTACTGGGCCTAGAACCACACAGCAAGCACTTTCCTTTCTTGGCTGAGTGTTTTAACTACTAAACAAAGTGTTGCATTCAGCAAAGGCTCTGCCTTCGGGCTTCTGGGTGCCCTTGGGCAACTCAGTGCTGCAGATGTCCTGTGGTGAGAGGGGGACAGGCAGAGAGGGAGGTGATGTCCTGTGGTGAGAGGGGACAGGCAGAGAGGGAGGTGATGTCCCTGCAGCGACCGCTCTTTGCCACGTGCGGCCGCCAGGGGCCGCCGAACGTTGTGACCGTGTAGCTTGGACGGGGCTTTTTAAATTTGTTTCGCAGTTACATCTGGTAAACGCCAAGTTTTCAACTAATGTTTTTTTCCCCCAGCATACACAGAAAAGAATTCTTACCTTGTAGGGACAAAATCTTGCAGCCAGAAATAGGAGATCAACGTTGACAGTATAATAGAGAGAGAAGTTGCAAATCCTTTTAAAATGTTGTCTGCGTATTTTATAACAGCAGCAATCACCAGCCCTCCGAGTGCCTGAAAAAGTAGTGAGGTTTGGATTCACAAACTGATCATTTGGATGAGAGCATCTATTTTAACACCATGCACTTCCTTTAGGAAAAGCTTTTGTCTATGTTTAGAAGCAACACATTTATTTTATATTATGGATGTGCACTGTTGAAAATAAATATAGGAGTAGTTCTTTCCTAATTAAAGAAACTGTTGACCATATTTCCACCATTAAATGAGTGGAAATGCTTGTACTGTACATTCTTAACCACAGGAAGGAGGGCATATATATCTATTTTTTAAGCATCACAAAGTAAGTAATGCTTACATGCTTTTAAGTTGTATAATACTTAATCATATACTTGCAATATATTTTCCAGGTTTTCATTTAGAGGTTTGTTCTAATAGTCATAGATCAGACTTTTGACTACAGTATTCTCAGCAGCTTCAACAACACCATTTCCCCAGCCATTTATAGTACAGTAAATCTCAAGTGCCTTCACAGAAATGTGTGATACAAGGTATCTCACCTGTAGAACTACCACCACCCAAGTGAGTTTATTGTATCCTTGAAAAAATCCATTCTTTGACAGTTGTTCTCCATCATAAATGTATACACCCATCAGTCCAAATATGCTACCAAAAAATCCTGAAAGTACAAGATTGATTCAAAAGCTTTAGGTGAAAAACATGCAAACAGGTTCCTTGTCCTCAAGGTTTGGAACAAAAGAAAACCTTTTGTTTGTTTGACAAGAAATAATTCTTTTTGTAGGCAGAATTAAAAATTTAGGTTTCATTCAGATTAAACCAACAACTTGTATTTTCAAACTGATCTGCTAAAATAAATAAAATCACCTATTCATATATCCTTACTATGATCCTGCATTAAAAGGCATTAAAAATCTGCATTTATGACTGACTTGCTCCTGAGTAACCCAATGTCTGAAGTAGGCAATTACCTTGCACTTGCAGAAAGAACACACTAATGTATTTTTTAAATTGTGATTTCATGTGGTATTTTCTAAAAGCCGTTATCAGGAAACTTTATATGAAATATATCAAAATCAATTTTATTTTTGAACTGAAAACAACTTCAATAGTAATCATATTGTACTGAATTTCCTTTTGTGGCAAATGAAGCTCATGGACAAAAATAAATTAAAAAAATCAGGTGATTCTATTCTGAGTATTATCACAGACATTTATGTCTTCATGTATCACTGTACTAGTTATTCATTACCTTGAACAGTTTGCATTTAGACCCAGTCTGTTCTGATCTCATTGTTTCACAAAGCAATTACTGGAACATTCAACATATACCAGGCTGACTATCAAACTAGTGAACACATTTGGTTTTGTACATACTTTTGTGCAGTGTAGAAAAATCTGAACAATGTTTTAGAAGAGATGATCGATTTTTCAATAATTATGAATGCTTACTGGAAATTGTTTCAGACACCTGCACTGATGCCCATGGTGTGCACACACTCTTTCCATAAATACAAGCAGATAGTAAGGAGGAGTTTTGATCCCTTTCTCTATCCTGAAGTTTCAAAACATTATTGTCATGTAAAAATGTTATCATGTATTCAAAAATCAAGTTCTGCATCTCTAACCGAAACCACTTAAAATTAAAACACAGCAACAGGAAAATACAAAAATACTGCTTGTATTCAGACATTATTGACAAAATACCTAATTACAAAAGAAGCTGCACCATCTCCTGTTTTTACAGTACTGCACTACATTCTGCCAGACTCAGTACACAGCCTTGATGTAGCATATCATCTCATGAGTTAATTCTACAGTACTGTGGATTTGATCACTACTCAGTTCTGAGGTGCTGGGAAGTTCCAATTCTGCTGAACATGCCCACTCAAATATGCCATAAAATAATTACTGCCTACAGGTGAGGACTAGAGAGATTCCATTAGAGAGAGAAGGGCAACTCCAACAGCAGATCTTGTTTCTGTTGCAAAACAGGAACAAAAAAAGATATTGCTGACATCACATTTCAAACCCTATGAACTGGACCAGATTGCTTTGAGGTGAGGGAAAACTCATTCAGGAACACAGATCAATTCTGTTGTCACTAACATTTTGTGTCTGGGAGACCCAGAACTGCACAGTGGGTAAGGGTATTAAAATAGGTAAGATGAACTGTCTTTTGCATATGACTCTCTCAAGTGATTATACAGATAACTAAAACAAACTGACCTTCATACTGAAATAATAAAGTTGAGGCAGTGAATTATTCACAAAAAAAGCAGTTTTGCTTTGTTTGGAAAAATTATTACTACCCATGTTTGTCAGATCTTCTGAATCAGTGAAGACAATATTTTTTTAAAAACAGAGGATACCCAGAATACTGGATATAATAATATGCTTTAGAGAAATTCAAAAAACAAATTCAGTCAACAGATTCTACACAAATTTACAGTACTCCATTAATACATTATATCAAGAACTAAGTTGAGACCAGAAAGTAACTGCTAGAATTCTACCTAGCAGAGTTTTGTTTCTAAAATAATCTTTATACAACATATTAGAACAGTGGTGGTATTTTGTTTTACACATATGATTTGTACATTTATTTTAATTATTCAGAATGCAGAATCTCTAACAGATGATTAAAATTAAACTTACCAAGTTGAATGTTTCTGATCCACACAGACTGCTTAGTTTCCTTTAAAATTTTCTCAAAATAAACCCCAGCAAATCCACTAGAAAAGCAGGCTATGAGAACTGCCATCAGCCCCACAAACTGTGATCCTGCTGAATGCTCCTTAGCAGGTGTTGCTTGAGAGTCTGAAGGCCACTGGGTGCAAGAACAGATATACAAAATTCACCGATTAATCAAGTAATGAGCATCTATAAAATCCAAATTTGTTTTCTAGCAACAGTAACAGTCACTTGATACAACTACATGCTTGTAAAGTTTTGCATTTTGCACCATAGATACTTTTAAAGGATTGCAAAGCTACAATTTTTCTTTCTGAATTCTAGTGTGAATTATCATGGTCATTCACAGCCACCAACTCGTGCCACCCAACAACTGGTTACCTTACAAATATAAACACAGTCAGGAAACTACTTACACCAGCTGTCTTTGAGATGGAGTGAATTGTCTTTTGCATGTGCCCCTCTTCAGTGATTATGCATACAAATTAAATCCTGAAATGTGTCTAATGCCAACTGAGTAAAATGCAATGCCATAGACAAAAACAGACTGAGGAGTCTGTTAAATCCTGTAAAAATGTTTTGTTCTCTTTTTTTTAATTCAGTCATCATATCTTATTACAATTCCTTAAGTTTAAAAATAAACATTTCTAGGATATCCTAAAAATTCTGAGAATAGTCTCTCACACCATGATACTATACTCTGAAAACTACAGACTCTGGTACCTGCACTATTTAGACCCGAGGCCAATTTTGCCTTTTGAAATAGTTCAAGTAGATTTGCCAACAGTATTTACAAAGTGAGCCTGGCCTGTACTGGCAGAGATGATCTGTGAATTCCTAAGGTCTGAAGAAATGTGCTAGTAAACATTGCTATCATTATTACTTGCAGGTTGCTCCATAAGCCCTGCCACATTCTACAGTAGAGCACTGGGCTGCAGAAGAGGTGTTATCTTCTGCCTTTGAACCATTTCTGGTGTCTTCCAGACCTGCCCAGTTGGGATTTGTAGCTCCTGACCATACTCTGGTGCTCGTGTGCAGCTGGTGGAATCAGAAAGCTGTATAATCAGTATAGAAATCCATGTTCCTTGACTAAACACATTAAAAAAGCACAAGCCGCCTGCTTACACTTACCTGTACAAATGCCACTCCTGTCATCAATATTACTAATGACAGCCACTGGTATACACCCAATTTCTTGCTCAACATGGACACAGAAAACAATGCTGTGGTGAGAATTTTCAGTTGGTATGTAACCTAGAAGAACCAGAAACAGTTACTACTGCATAATTCATGGGGGTTTTTTGAAACTTACAGAGAATTCCAACTATACAATACCTGGTATGTAGCTGCATCAAGGTTTGACAATGCTACATACAGCAAGTTGTTCTGAAGAGTGTAAATTCCTGAAGGAATAGCAAGCTTAAGAGTTTCCATGGGCTTATTAAGGATTTCATCATGCAGCACTCTGTTCAGAGTCCGTAAATTGCACTCTACTCAAAGAGACAATAAAAGAAATGGACACTCATTAAAAGGAGGGGAGGGGAAAGAAATAGCAATGCCTCGTTCTTAAAATGGTTGCCCATTTTATAGCTATCACCATATCAAGACCTCAAAATGCTTGTTTGTCTTTCAAGAGTCTCATGAATATAAGGAAAAATGACTGCAAGTGTCTTCCTGCAGCCTGGAATATCAGAACAAAAACAATTATTTAAAATACTTTGAATAAGTCTTATTGAAACCATATAAATATTTGAAGATAATATATCAAAATCTATCACCTAAAAAGTACATATTTAGAATCCTAGAGCATCATCAATATTTATGCATACACAGTAACATTTTTAAGCTGTTGAAAATCTAATATATGTGTATAGGATCCAGATAAATTCACTTTAAAATGTACAAAACAAAAAACAGAGTAAATCTGAATATACTGGTTTTTTGAGTTTGTTTCTTTTTTTTTCCTGTAACAATGACATTGTTTTCTCCCTCCTGCATTTGCTGTTTATGATAGGCTCATAAATTATCACTCATGCTTTGGACACTGAAAGTTTTAATTTTTTTCCTATTTCTGCATTTGGATTTCTTAAAGTGTCTGAGCAAGCACAAACTTTTGAGTTATTAGCAAAAAATTTTTTCTCGTACTCCTCAGTATCCCTATTCTTAAAAAAGAACTCTCTTCAGCAAATATACAGTATGATGAATGTTTTTCCAAGCCTATTTCTTACACAAGGAGAAGGGAAATGCTTTGTTGTACGCCTGTACTCACATGGCTGCTTTGCAGTTGCCACTACAATACAGCATATTGATTAGGAAAATTACTTGGTGCAAAATTTGACACATACTGCTGTCTTTGTAGACCAATAGAACACAGGCCAAAATCTTCAGAAGTTCAGCAATAACTACTGCAGTAGAGGACAAGTAACGAGGTCCTTCCTCTTTCAGTGTCCGGGAGTAGCGCATGGTCAGGACCAAACTTGTGGTTTGAAAAACGAGGATGCCCAAGGAAAGGTACTTTAAATTGGTAGACATTTCTTGACTTTTTCCTGTCTGAAACAGAAAGAAAAAAAACAAACCCAAAGGTAATATTGTAGATATTGGGAATCAGCATATTAAAATGTTACTCATTTTGCTCAAAGGAAAACACAAATCTGATAATTAAAAAACAAAAGGAGATGATCATTTTAACAATGATTTTCAAATACATGAATGGAGAGACATATCAGCATATTAGAAGTGTTGACTAATAGCGAAGTGAAATTAAATATTTCTTATCTTAAGAATAAAGTAAAATAAGAACTATTAACTGATAATCAGCATTCCGCTAACTGGTTTCACTCCCAAGTTCCATGGATCCAAATCATGTATTTCTTTATGTAGGTGAAGGCTCACAAGGCATTTTCAAGGTGAAGAAGGCTCACACTGTGGTACAGGAGAATGACCAGTACTCTGCTGCAATGAGCCAGAAGAGATCTTCTGATTCCTCCACTGCTCCAGGCTCAGGGTGCAGTCCCAGCCTTGCCAGACGGCACCGTGCCAGCACAGCACAGGGTGAGGGCTGGGCTGCTTTAAATGAAAATGAGAGCAATGCCTGACCATGAAGGAAAAGGAGAGTTGTGGGAAAACAGGGATAGATAGGAAGATGTGGGATGGAGGAGCTGCAGGAGAGACAGCACTAAACCTGCCTTGCTGGTCACCCTGCTCAGATAAAACATCAGCTGAATATGGACAACGAGGTGACTGCACCTACTTCCTCCTACTAAACTGAATACCACAAACTTTGTGTTAGTAAAGCTGTATCATCCTCATGTCTACCACGAGCTTCCATCAAGTTGATACAGTTTTCTTCACAATTTGCCACCAATTAAAGCATTACCTTAGTGCAGGAGACTAACTGAGACAGTAAGTTTCATTTTACAAGCAAAATATAAGGAAATTTTAAAAAAGCTCACTGCTACTCTACTCAGAATGACATATAATTTTTGCTATTATCCATATTAAGAAAAATTTCCACAGGCACAGAAATGAATGCTTTCTATAAAAAATAAACTACTACTGCCTTCACTGCCCACTTATTCAAAAACAAGGAATTTTTTTATAAGTAAAATCAAATCAGTAATAAGAAGTTAACAAATACATTTTCAAGAAAAGAAAAGCAGTAACAAGTCAAGACAATGAATGTGGTTTTCAATTTTGGAAGTCTAGAGATGCCACACTTACTGGGTGCACGTGCCAGAGCCGTCCCTGTGCATGTCCCACAGCTACAGGCAGGTAACTCGCTGACTCATTAACTGTCTGGCTTTGTACACATCGCTGAAGGATGTGCCCACACCTCTAGATATTTGGAGTTGGAACTGAGGCTGCTTCTTGCCAACTGTGTGCCTCTAGCTCAAGATATATTTCATTGCTATTTTTGCAGTCATTTGGAGAGCTGTACTTTCCAAATATTTCTGACTTACATTTTATCTCGTCTTTAAGGAATTTTTCCAGTCAATTCTTCAACTATACAACATGGACAGTTAAGACACACTGCAGGAACTTGCTAAAGGTGTGAGTTGCCAACAGCCACAAAGACATGAAGTACATACTTGCATCCTACACAATAAAATTGGAATTCCACATCCCAAACAACAAACAGAGATGATCTGTTACTTGAAGAACAACTTTGAAGAATAAATTTGCTACAGGTGAGCACAAGGAAGAGAAACAGAACAGTTCCTTTAAAAGGATGAAGAGGGGACATGCAAGGCCAGAGATTGTTCTCTGGAGAAATACCAGCAATATAGAGAAGATAGAGGGAGAAAAAGGGAAAGATAAAAAAATCCACTGAGAGAAAATACAGAACTGAATTTCACTATATGGCCTGGCTGTGATATTAGGGAAAACTGACATTCATGTGAGCCAACTTGAACAAACAATTTCTTTCACCTTTTCCATCTGCCTCATTTTTTTAGTACTGAGACCTGACAAACCACTCAAAGAATAATATATTGTTAAGATGAAAACACTGAATTTCATGAATGCACACTTACAGATAAATTAAGTTTTTAAACTTTTTTGTTTTCAGTTTTCAAACTGCTTCTGAAACTACAGATAATAGAAACGCACATCTCTCCTGACGTGGACCCAAATTTCTGCATTCTGTGAGCCTGTGAAGTGACAAAGGGTTTTACAAGCATTCAAAATTATCAGATGCCAATTCCTTAACCTTCAAAACAGGTCACAATATAAAAAATAACATTCACATTGATTTATTGCTGAAATACAACTGTCATTTATGAAGCAGCTTAAAATGTAATTTTGAAAGTAAATTACTAGTATGCTGTTTATGAGCAAGTACCAAAGCAATCTGCATCAAAACATACCAACAAGCACAACAACACATCAGCAAAGCCATAAAGAATACATACCACGATATTATCTTGAACTACTGTCTTGTCTTCCTTAGTAATCATGATAAAAAAGGGAACTCCTCCCAGACAATGTGTCCCAAAAAGGTGCCAGTACCAGGAAACATCTCTTTACTGTAACTCACTAAAGCAGTTTCAGTTTCAAAAACTCACAAAAAAGTGAATTCTAAGCATCCAATGTGACAGGTGAAATAAGGATATTTGTTAAAGTCCTGTCAGTGGTCAGCAAGATGGGCTTGTAGAGAACAAGGGTGTGAAGTTTCACACTGTACCTACAAGCTGGTTCAGAGCAGGAACTACAGCGTCCTGAAACTCAGGTATGCCAATAACCACCCTCTACTAAGCACACATAACATCTTATCAGCTTTCCTGGTCCCTTTTCCTTTAAAAGAGCTGCATATCAATTCAGAGAACTCTGGCCAAACTGGATCCAGAGAAAGAGCCGCGTACTTAGCTTTGAACAGTTGAGCTGTCTTCAACTGCAGTTTCACAGCAGCTTTAGATCTACAGATTACTGCCAGAGGTGGAATCACTCACTTGTAGCCAAAGCTCCTGCTGCCCTCACAGCAACAGCCTGTGCAGTCACAGAATAAATGAACTACTGTCTTCAGTAACAGCCCACACTTTGATTGTCTTAAACTAATCATGGAATTAAAAGTACCCAATGCATTTCCTGTGCAGTTACAATTTAGATTTCTTACTGGGATTTGGATGCACTACTCAGTACTCTGCAGGGTGCACCTGTTCGAAAATTCAGGTTTAGGTTTGCTAATTCAAACACTTAAGGGGTCACATTAACTCAGTGTATTTTGAAGGGTGTCTTAGTGAGATGTGCTAAGGACCTGCAGCTCACTGACTATACAACACATTGGTTACCCCAGGGACTGGCCTCATTACTCTTTTCTTCTGTTAGTCTAGGTGAAAAAAAAGGGTCAGCTCCTTCTGAGTCATTTATCCTTGCAGACACACCCTGTACAGCAGTCAATATGCAGTAAGCCAAGATAGAATTTACAGCCACATAAAATTTTACCTCTGTACACACAGCTGGATAAAATACAGATGGATACTTTGTGAAGAGTTGTTCTCCTCAAAAGTATAAATGAAAAGGACCCTGGAAAGGTTTTATAGACTTAGAAAAAACAAAACAATCTATACAGGAAGTAATATCTTCAGCTCAAAGTACCATACTAAGCAAAGCCTGAAAAAAATATCTCTTCAAAGGAAGCAGATTTTTTAAAGTGGAAAATCATACATTTCCATTTCATTCATTCAGACAAAATGAAAACAATGTTGACCTTCAGATTCTCATCTCCCTCTGTAGTATCTCTAACATAGGCTAAAATTAATTTCTTATGTTTTATCTTTGTATTATCCTTACACTTTCCCTCCTAAAATACTGGTAAATTCTAATGTTCACAGATCAAATCAGGCCAAAAGGAATATAATCATTCTGACTTATAGAACAGCAAACATACCATATTTGTTTTTATTTTCCTCTAACCATTCAACAACAAAACTTGCTGATAATAATCAGGGTTTACTAAAGAACAAGATTACAATACTTTTCTTATGCTTATGATTTTGTCTTTTAAAGACCTAAAGACAGTATAAGCTTCTGAGTTTCTCAGCTGCTAAATATCTACCCTTAAAAAATCCTGTGCAAAATTAAGGATCAGTTTATGAATCGATCCTGTTCTTGAGTTTGTGGGAGGACTCAAAATCTGATGGAATTACTTTAGTTTGAGATGTCTAAAAATAGAAAGAAAAATTATTAATTTATTGTAAACCTCTTTAATTAAACACAGAGACTAGAGTCTGTCTTGGGACACTTTCCAAAAACGGTTAAAGTTATATTGCATATTATGAAGATCGTTCCAGGAAGCATGGTCTAATATCATTGCAAAAACAAGAGAGGAGGGACAATTCCATAGATCCAGGCACTCCCAAAATGTCCCACCAAGCTGATACAAACATATCAGGATAGAGTGAGCACAGAACTGCTAAGACCCAACTTTACCATCAAGTATCCAGCTGATTAGCACATTTCAGATGCATTGAAATTTTAAGGTTGGGATGTTGTATGTTTTCACATATTATTTTATAAATAAGAAGCGTGATAGTTCATGCACAGACGATCCAAATTTCACTTATTTGACTGTGCAGCTCACCTTCATCAATTACACTACAAGTTCTTTCAGTATCCTATACTATCCAGTACTCCGCACTACATTTCATCAATTCAACCTTAATCACTGAGAAAGCTTTTCTTACAGTCACTGCAGCAGCTCACTTTTTACTGTATTTATTAAATTTAATTTTTCTTAAATTTCTGAAGCTTCAAGAGAATATCAGAGAAAACTTGAAAAAAATCTGCATTCAAAACACTCCAAGTACCTGATATTATCTCAAGAAGACGATGTCAGAACAAAAAAACCAACCAATTAACAATTTCAGTAAGCCATATAACAAAAAAGGAGGTTAAATTCACCAAAAATTTGGCACAAAAATAACCTCTGCTGACAACTATTTCTTTACTCCCAACTTTGTCACAAGAAAAGTTAATTTTAAAAAAGAAAAATAAACTGTTATTATGATTCCAATCTTCACAGTGATGGCATTATATGAATCAAATTCCTTCCAGCCTAGCTGTGAAGTGTTTTCACTGCTGACAGTCTTTTAGAGTAAAAAGACAAGTTGCAGGAGTTATTATTCCTATCTCCTACTCCATTTTATGATTAATCAGTTTAACATTGCCTAACTTCAACAAAAGGCATTTGCACATTTGTTAAAAACCAAAGCCAAAGAGAAGTAGACGACCAGCCTCTCAAAATCATCAAAGTTTTGTGTGCTATTACACCAAATTCTACATATGGGATCTGCCAGAAAATAAACACTTCCCTTATGGAAGGAAAACCAGAGTGGGAAGCAAAGGACACTATTTCATTCCAGTGGAACCGGTATGGACACACTTTCTGGGCATTTGCTTTCAAATCAGGGTGACAGATTAAAGAAACAGGACTGTGTTCTCATCTTTCTACAACTAAATATGAGCCCAGTGCTGATGCTACACCCATACAAATATAATAAGCTGGCAACAAAGGAAAAGCACAATGGAAGGTGGAGTGAAAGCTAACTCACAGAACCTGAAGAACCTATTTTTATAAGGCTTCTCTCTAGGCTTTCACACACGCTTTGCCTTTTCCCTGTGCTGGGTGACACGCAAGTAACATCACTTTCTGTAACACAACTATATTCCCCAGAGTAAAGTCCTACTCCATAAATATTCTTTTGATTGGAATCAATACCACCTACTTTTTACCAAAAGTAGTATCCAATACTAGAAATACTTAACGTATAGAAATAAATGGAAGGAAGTAACCTCATGAAGTTCAACAAGGCCAAGTGCCAGGTGCTGGCTGTGGGCTGGGGTAATCCATGAACAGGCTCCCCAGAGAACTATAGAAACTCCACCATTTTAAGTGTGGTTGGATGGACCTTTGAGCAACCTGCTCTAGTGGAAGGTGTCCCTGCCCATGGCAGGGGAGCTGGAACTAGATGATCTTTTAGGTCCCTTCCAAGCCAAACCAATCTGTGATTCTTGATAAATTACCCAGATGGTACTGAGGGTGCACAGACCTTTCCAAATCTATTAAGTGCTACTGAACTGAATGAGATTTTATGGACGTAAGAATATTTTAACTGCTAAATTTGGTCTGCTATATCATTCAACAACACATTTCTTTCTCCTCTCACCCCCACAAAACATAATCTGTCACGTCTGTGTAATTTCAATAAACCATGCCATAAACATTTCTAATAAACTCTGTAGTTCTCACTTCAAAATGTCACTATTATGTTTTCTATTTTCCCCATGCTGGAAATAGGTTTCTTCTTTCTTCCCTCCTATAAGCAATCTATAATTGTCAGCTGTTCCCCCCCAGACACATGGCATTTTTCAACTAAATCACTTTGTAATTTTAAAACTTACCTTCCTCTTTCTTTTGTTTTCCAGTTTGTTACCCATTCTTCTTGCTGGATACATTATTAATTGTATTAAGAATACTACTTAAAAAAAAAAAGCTATGCTTTTCTTAGAGCTTGTACACTTCTTCAGAAGTGTTGTTAAAAGCAAATCCTCTGGCAAAGTTTTTTCCTTACTCTTCTTGCAGAAAATGAGGAACAAAGACTTTTTTCACATGAAGGTTTCCTTCAGGCAGTATTTCCAATTTCTTCATTTACATAAAAATTCTTAAATGGTGAAAACAAATTAAAACCATAACTGCATTCAAATAATTTTCACAAGGGTATCAAGTACAATGCAATAGAAGACTGGTGGACCTTGCTCCTGCAACGTCACCCATCCTAAGCTACAACCCCGTCTTGGTGTGCTGGTTTTGGCTGAGGTAAAGTTCATTTTCTTCACAGCAGCTGGCACAGGGTTGTGCTTTGGATTTGTGCTGAAAAGTGTTGGTAACACAGGGATGTTTTAGCCATTACTGAACAACACTTACACTTTTCTGCTTCCCACCCCACTAGTGAGGAGGCTGGGAGTGCACAAGGAGCTGGGAGAGGACACAGCCAGGACAGCTGGCTCTGGAGTCACAGCAGCATATAGTGCTGGGGGAGGAAGAAGGAAGAATGGGATGTTTGGAGCGATGGCATTTGTCTTCCCAGGTCACTGTTATGTGTGATGGAGCCCAGCTTTCCTGGAGGTGGCTGAACACCTGCCTGCCCATGGGATGTGGTGAACGAATTCCTTGTTTTGCTTTGCTTACATGTGTGGCTTTTGCTTTACCTACTAAACTGCCTTTGTCTCAACTCACAAGTTTTCTTGCTTTTACCCTTTTGATTCGCTCCCCCATCCCACCGAGGGGAGTGAGCAAGTGGCTGTGTGGTGCTTATTTGCCAGCTGAGGTTAAACCACAACACTTGGCCATTTTAAAATCATGCAGATGCTTTTTAAAACCGGCAAGTGCACTTAAGCACAGGGCAGTTACACATTAAATGGTGACTGTTAAAGATCAATCAATGATTTCTTCTAAACTTTGCTCCAAGCTCTCAGTTTTTGCCAAAGATACTGGAGGCTGTATCAGTGATTCACTGGCCTATCACTCAACCAGGAAATGCCATCCTTGTCAAGCCTCACAAAGGGAATGCAATCACATATTAACTAAAGTCCAATTTCAGATAATGCTATAAATTGCTTGGGAATTAATTAAGGTTTTCTCACAGATTGACAGAAAACATAGCAGAAGGGCAACTTTGCTGATTTTTTTGCTGACCTCACAAAGATTTTCTCTTTGTTTACTTCTTTCACGGAAAAAAAAAAATCACCATTCTAATCTATGTATCAGACAGGAAGAGCTGGGCATTGTGAATCTTAGACACAAAATTTGTGGCTAAGTGGCCTTTAAGCCCACCCCTTTTATCCTTTACACCAAAACTAAGAATTCAAAGATCAGATTTTTTTGACTGATGAGAATTTGGTCTGATGAATATTATACAAATCACATAGAGTATTCAGTGTTCAGGAGATTCAGGCCCTCATTGAGCCGATGTTAACACCAACATTTCCTGTAAGATGAAGCCTCCAACTCTGCACAGTAGTGCAACAGTTTTATATTGACATAACAGTCATTAAGCCAAACTCTGACTGCCAGCACAGACATTTGATACAACCTGCCTCAACTGCCTCTCGCTTTTTCACACAGTCCAGACACTGTGCTCGTTGTATGGACCACAGTATAGATAGATCCCAGCAGTCACATTCAGACTCTGTGAGCAAGGAGACATTCAGTTCTCAGTTTTAGTTCAAATGTCTATCCCCTCCTGCAGCAGGAGTGCAATGCCATGAACTGGAGGAGCGCTGGAATCCAGCTCCTGCAAATGTATCAACCCAAAGAAGGAGCTTGATTTAAGGTGCTGGAAGATGGAAGACTGAATTCAGCGGGGGTTCAGCTACAGCTCACACTTATGCTGTTTATGAATTACAAATCAAGTCTGGGTGCTCAAGGCAACAGGGCCACCCTGAGTCAAGGTGACTTACTTTAAGTAGAATACCATAAACTAGTTACTACAGTGAAAAATTAATCAGTAAACACTGCAGAAAGCTAGCAATTACAAATAAAATTGAAGGGGGTATAAATAAAAGATAAGGTTCAAAGATCCAGTGGCAGAATCCTGAACTCATAACCATCTGACATTACTGTGCTAGATCCCAAGAAATACAGATCTTAAGAATCTCTCCTTCCCTTCAGAGACACTCTGCACTGATGTGATCCAGCCATGCAGCCCCCTGAGTTCCAAGAAGGCACAGAGCCTGGAGCCTGAGCAAGCAGCAGGCATTTGGTATGAACTGAAGTAACTGGTGAAGGGTAAGCCCATTGTAACAAGCAAATCAAGAATAATATGGGAGGAATAACTATCCAGCAAACCTGTCCCAAAGATCAGGTATGTGTTGTCCTCACATAACACTGCAAATCCAGAAGTGTTTCAAGCAGACACGTGATTTGAGCTTCACAGGTATGTGGTTCAGATGATCCCTGCCTTCTTCCTGTTACTGCTGCTACAGGCAGAGTCACTGCTAACAATACATTGCAAATCTATACTGACTACAACCAGTATTTTTGCTACACATACTACTTCTACATTTGAGAACATCAGCATCCCAAACCGAGGGATCCTTATCTCCCAGAGCTGTGATTTTCACCCACAAGTACTCACAATGCCTGGCAATGTACAAGTGAATAATGAGCTACAGGTTCTAAAAGAGGTTATTGTAAATTGCTTTCTCCACAACTCACCCTGCAGCCTCTAGCTCACTCAGTCCACACACAAAATGTTCATGTGCAGTGCCTATGGAGAAAGGCAATCCCAGGGATTTTGAAAGAAGCAGTCCAGTGCCTAATGTTCATTTGAAGACCCATTTTGTCATTCTGCACGTGTTCTTTCAAAAGCAAAGGCTGTCTTAGATCCCAGTCCTTCTGTGTAGAGGCCACCGTGACAAATAAACTTGCCATTGTGGTGCTCACTCAGTTTTAGAAAGGTTTGTTGTTCTTCATGTCCCAAATGACACAGCCTTCCACAGTCAGAAGCTGTGCCAGTCTTCAGCCAATGACTCCTTTAAAATCTTTTCTCTGGAATCTAAGTCTTCCTCACTCTGGTTTAAAACACAGTTTATAGGATTCAATAAAATGAAACAACTTGTACCTTCTGGCATTTATCTTTTACCTTCCAGTTTATTCCATAAACATTCATATACATTCATTATCTCTGGGTTTGTGACTTAACCCACAAGCGCTGTACCGCTGGAGCGCTCCTCATCTCAAAACCCTGGCAGGAAACTGTGATACCACGCAAACGCTTGCACAGCACGCATTTCTGCTCACTGCACATGCAGCTCTACATCCCCGAGCATGCCCCCGGCAGAGCCCCGGCCGCCCAGCGAGCCGCCGGCCCAGCCCAGCTCTGCCCGGCCCCGCGCCCCCTCCCAGCCTCGCCTCCACCCTCGCGCTCCGCGCGCGGACATTTCTCCCGGTATCTCTTCAATCCCACCCTTCCCCTCCCACAGACCCGCTGCCCGCCCCATCCACCGACCCCAAACGTCTCCGGGTCCCTCCGGCTCCCTCCCCGTGCCCCGGGCCGTGTCCGGGCTCTGTCCCCGCTCCGCTCCCACCTGTCCGCTCCCTCCCGGCGGCCCCGCTCCGCTCCCTCACCTCCCGGGGCTTCCGGGAGCCGCGGCCCCGTCCCGCAAAGGCTCCGGCTGCAGCCGAGCCCCGCCCGCTCCGTTCCCAGGGCCGCGGCGGCAGCGCGCCCCGCCCGGGCCGCGGGAGCGGGATGGGGATCGGGAGGGGGATCGGGAGGGGTCGGTGCGAGGCCGCTGCATCGGGACGGGCGGCGCGGGGAGAGGCTGCTCCCGCGGCCGGAGCCCCTTCCGCGGGGAGAAGGGAGGAGAGGGAGCGGGCGCTCCGCCGCCGCCCCCCAGCGAGCGCAGCACGGGCCGCGTTCCGCGCNAACTGTCCACCAAATTTTGAAGGTCATGTTTAGGCGAAACTTTATGTTTAAATTACAGGTTGATTTACCGAATGTTGTAGGACATCAAAAATGGATCAAATCCTGGCCCCACAGAACGTGGGAGCAGAACGGGAATGAAAACCTATTCCACCAATTGCATTTGCAAACCCTGGGAGACAAGCACAGTACTAATAAAGGTAATTTTATTAGCAGGCACCTGTTCAGTGGGGCAGGCAGTAGCAGTATGAGGTAGGAGAATGGACTCGGTTAACACCAAACAGAAGGGTGCTCTGGCAGCTCCCAGAGAGGGTGCTGCAAGATGTGGAACTGCTGCTGAACTCAAAAATGGGCCGTGGTCTTTCAGTGACCACATTGGCTCTACCTGCTTGCAGATCTCTGCATCATTCTTAAAATCAAACTGTCAGATGTGTCAGGAATCACAGGTTAGACAAAATAATTGAAAAAAAGAGCCAAGATGTTACCAGTTTTATGAATTTAATTAATTTTCCATTGCTCCCCAAGGGAAAAGGCCTTGTTTTTCAGCAGCTTTTAGATGATCAGCCTAATCTGGGGAATATGTGCCTCGTATGCCTTTCTACAGCACTCCAAGTACTTGCAATCATTTTGAACAGACATCAGCATTTCTTTGCTCTGAGCTCTTTTTAATGAATAAACTGAACCCCTCAAAATTTCAGTCCCATGGAGTACTTTTTCTCGCTTTGCTATCTCCATATTGAACTTACATCTGATTGTAATAGACTAAACCCAATTCTCTGATACTATTTTAGCACCTTTTGTTCTGTCCCATGGAGAACTCCTTATCAGACATTTACATTAGCCTTATTTCTGTGATGATGACCAGGCACAATGCTCAGTTGGTATATACAACAATTTATTTGACCTCATCCACTTTGGTTAACCAAATTATTTTCTAAGTATCATTTGTCACACCAATCATTACAGGTAGGTGTTCATCACGTTCCCTATTGGAAATAAAAATAAATCATATAGGTAAGGTACAATATGCTCTCCTAAAACGATGCCTAGAACACTGACAAAACTATTGATGTCTACTAGTGACTAAAACCAGAGGCAAACTAACGAAAGGCATGACATATCAGCTAGACATGCAACATAACAGCCAAGTAGTATCTGCCAATTTGACTTAAGGGTATGTTTTTTTGTACATTAAGTAATTAATCATAAGGAATATAATCCAAGTTTAGGACATCAAGGAACTCTTCAGAATCTCACAAAAACCACTTTGAAGTAGCAGCAGAGAGAGCAAAGGCACTTAAAACACTGAATAACATCAGGAGTGGAGGAGTGGAGTGTTTCCCAGCAGAGCTCTATAAAAAAAGAGAGACATTTGATAAACCAATTTCAAAATAGTTCTATTTATCACTATTACAAAAGCATGGAAAGTTTTAGAGAAATCTTTTCCTATTAGCCTCTTCTATTATGTAGACACTTTGGATGTTAAAATGGTCAGGTACTACATCTATAGTGCCTGTAAATCAAGAGGTCTTCAGTGTCCAAGTGATAGTCAGGGTCAGATGTATAAAGCACCTATGTGATCCCACTTCTCTTCATTTTGTTGATATTATTCCTCTTTATTTTGTTGCACATGTGTTCTCAAACATTTATTCAGATATAGGATATTTGACAGATACCTCACAGTATAAATCAGTTTTCTGTCTTACATACAGGAAGAACCCAGTAGAAACTACAAAGAGGAAGAGTACTTACCACTTGACTGCCTCCTGAAGAAGGTGACTGCTGAAAACAAACCAACAAACAAATAAATCTACAAGTGTTCCCTCTCAATGGCTTTGAACAGAGTTTTTGCTTGTGATCAACAGGATTTCAATAGCTTAACCCACAGCGTGGTTTTAAGTTGTTCAAGAGAAAAATGGCTTTGCTTTGATAGAGCAAATAGTTTTTGTTCCATACTCTGTCTCATGTTACTTCTGAAAATATCAGCTAAAATGGATGGAAGGACAAAGTCCTTTCTCTCATTCCATTATCATATTTTATGCAGGGTTTTCCATTCCTATATTTGAAAAAAGATGAGTACTGAAAAAAAAAAAAAGTGCAAAGCCAGGTAACCTGCCAGTGAAAAATTCAACAATCTATCTTACTGAACAAAAAAAAAAAAAAGAAAAAGAAAAAGAAGAAGGATTAACTGAGCATAGCCTATAAAATCTAAACAGAGAAGAGATATTTTAAAAACAGAGAACAGAAAAATGTAGGAAGGCCCCTAACTGAAAGGTGAAACAAGACAGATTCAGATTTAAAATATAACTGATACCGAAATCGCTTTCCCAAGCTGTGGCCATATTTTCCACAGTAGTTTCTTTAAATATGCTCTAATAAAATTGGAACTAATACAGAATGTTCTCTTCGGGCCAAATCATCCCAAAATTGCTGTAGCTACCACCCAGGTTCTTTGTTTACTAAGAAGATGAAAATGCTGTGATGAAAGTATACTTACCGGTTTCCCAGAATAAGTGCTTCCTGAGTTAGAGCCACCCTGTAAAATAATGATGAATCATTTAATTTAGTAGTATGAGACTCTAATGAACAGTGTCCAAAGAGCCAGCAGCGGTCTTGAAAATGTTCTGGATGCCTGTAGTTTTGATATTGACTTTGGTTTTACTGCTTGCTTTACATTTTTTTCCCCTGCTTTAAGTGCATGTCCTCAAGTAGGGACAGCTATGTCCCCTTTATTCCATGAACACTTTCAGAGGAATGTGTCAAAGCAGTTCATCATTGACTGAACTACAGAGCTTGAAACTGATACAGTACCCCGATAATTAAATGCATCATTCTGCTTAGAATGATCCAAGCATGTTCCTTTGAGTAAGTAATGAGTATATCAAAACTTTGCTGTGGGAGGAATAAATGCTGCCTCTCAATGTTTTGTTTGAACTAAATATTTCAAGTTTTGTTAGCAATCTTTCTAAGACTTTTACCATTGTAACCTAATTTTAAATTTCATCCTAATTATTGTTCCATGTTTTAAAAAACAATATCTATATTTCTAACTTAATTGCAGAATACTAAAAGAAGAATATCCTTACTGGCTTTCCTTGATGACTGCCTCCTGAGGAAGATGAACCCTGAAAAAAGATACTTGTTTTGACTCTAAGTCTGTTGGCACTTAAATATTCTTATTATCTGGAAGAAAGAACCACAGGAGAATGAACACTGTCTTGTGTCCAGTCATCCAAAAATCCCAGGAAAACCTTATCTAAAATACAAATATTTAACATCTTTCTGATACAAGTATTTTTTAAAATGATGTATTAGAGAATTGAATACAAAGTTCTTAAGAAGAAAGAACTGTTTTGTCCTCGTGATGTGTTTAAAATACGGAATGGAAAAAATAGTAAGGTCCAATTAAACAATTCACCTAGTATCAATCTATGTTTACATTTGGGGAATAAAAAGACACCAACAAGAAAAAGTGCCAATGTTTGAGTCCTTCACTCTACTTTGCTCCTACTTGAAGAAAGCTCTAGTAAGAAAGGTAACTGAAAATTAATTGAATGAAAATAAAAGTGAATATAGAAAAATTAGATGTTCTGAATGCATCTTAGTTTTTTTGCAAAGTGGCTCTGCTCAGCATTACCAACAGGAAATGTTCAGGCATCGACTCTTTAGGCAATGCCATTGAATATGGTACTCAAAATGTCTCACCTTTATGATTCATGTACTAGAAAATGTAACATTTATGCCCACTTTTAAGTAACAGGTACGTATTCTTTTCTAAAAGATACAAGCTAAACCATCGTGTTCTTATTTACATCTCCTGCCATTGAATGACAAGAGCAAGGTCCAAATTACATAAAACAGTAAAAGAGTAGTTTCAAATGGGAGAAGTTGAAAATACGCATAGTTAAATGGCAACTGTTACTTCCCCGCCCCCCCTCCCCCAAAAAAAGTATTTTCTTCAAAGCAAGCCAGAAATACTTAAGGCAAATGCATATAAAATCAATGAAAAACTGAGCCCTGAGCACAAAGTGTATGATTATTTCTGTTTAAATTCATGATAACTGTTCAAAAGTTCCTTACACACACAAAATCCTGTGATCTCATTTCTGTGATTATTAAAAATTCAGTTACATAGGAAAATGTTGTCTCAGTCATGTGTTTGCATTTGTTGAGATTATCCTAGACAAGTAAGTCATGTGACACTCTTTGCATATTAAAGTAATACTCAGAAAACTGTCTAGTCCATAACTAACCAGATGTAGACTTTTTTAACAGGTGTATAAGAAAAAAGAAATGTAAATTTGAATTTTTTTGACTTACTGGTTTACCATGTTGTCTGCCTCCAGAATATGAGCCCTGTAAGAAGTCAATCAAACATCTATTAATTGAATGAGAAATCTTCTATCACAGTCTTGAGACAATTTGTGCAGTACTTAGCACAAACTTATTTAGATGTCGTTTGAATAAAAAAAAAAAAGTAAATGGGGTACCTAAAACTTACACTCTGTACTGCAGACCGGAACAATGACAATTTGAACAAAGAAGCAGTGTTATGAAATAGTCTGGTGGTTATAGTATCTTCAAAGGAATGCTTTACACAGAGCAGTAATTCATTCTAACCGAATCTTATATTCACCTTGCTTTAACAACTTCTACTGTTAATAAAGTGGTCAAATTAATGTATCTTTCAGCATTAAGTAAGAGACCTAATCTAGAAAGTACATTAGGAAAGAGTTACTAGTGATGGGATAGAAAGAGAACATACCTGCCCACCGTACGGGCTGCTTCCTGAGGGATAAGATCCCTGTTAAAAAAAACCAACAAAACACAGGAAATTAACAGTAGCTACTGGTTGTTTTTTTTTTTTTTGCTGTGCAGAATGAAACATCACAGGAGGACTTTTGATAGATCTCAGTAGGAGAGGAGAGTATATTAATCTAAAAAGGAAAGTATATTAATCTAAAAAGATTCTGACTTAATTCTTCTAAGTTCCTTACAGTTGTAAATGGTAAATTGCGCAAACAGTCATAAAACACCTGCTAAGACAGTTCTGTTACATAAATAAATGAATCTAAAGTGTCTTACATATGGCTCTACTCAAGAAAAAAAAAATAATTTATTTGTGATTTTCTGTTATGTCAGATGTTCAAAGAGCATCATGTCTATTATTGAAAAAGTATCCTTATTATTCCAAATAGGGAATTTGGGGGAAAAATTGATTTTCAGCTGTTAAAAATCCTCTCCATAGTACAAGAGATTATCTTCTTAGTAAAGTGATACTCAGGTCAAATGCTTGCCAATAGAGTATAAAAAAATTAATACTATAGTCCAGTGAAACATTGCAAACTCAGTAATACTGATGAAAAATAAGCTCCATCTTACTAGATAGCAATCTATTACTTCTGTCCCCTATTTGCTCTAGTAAGATTTCTGCATCAGTGACATACTAGGATGTCTACACAAGGTACACAGGGAGCTGCTTACAGTCAGAGGCCTGAATTGCAGCTGAAGATGAGGAAAGTAATATTACTGTGTGCAACACACCAGAACTTGTATTTTCAAAGCGATATCTATTGGTATATTTTGTGCCAAATTTTCCTAAGTATTTAAGCTAAACAAATGAAAGAAAAAAAAAGAATTTCAATATAATTGAAAAATAACAAAGAAAACAGATTTTGCACTGGTGTCATAGCAATTTGAAACTGAAACATAAGAGTGGTTAATTAAAATTATCACTTGAGATGAGAGGCATTCTGAGGTAAGAAGACTAAAATTATGTTCTATGGAATTTCTTGAAATGAAAGTTTGTCTGTGCTACTACATTTCAGTTACTGAGAGATGGTCCCTATTTTCAGATATTTATTAAGATATAATGACTCTGAAAAACTGTCAGTATATGCACTGCATCATATTTTTCTTTTAATAAGTAGCAAGTAGAAAGTAGATCTTGAAAACAATTTAAAGTTGCTTGCCTGTCCACCATACTGATTGCTTCCAGAATATGATGAGCCCTGTAAAAAGAATGTGAAATTTTTATAAATATTTTTAAAAAAAAAAACATCAAAAAATCCTGGCCCTCATATAAACAGTAATTGTGACACTGATTAACTGGAAGAACTTTACACAGTTATTAATGCAGTGACAAATGACTAATTATCCACACGCCATTTTAGTAGTTTTTGCAGTGAGATGAACACTGTAAATGATTCTCCGGTAATTTTTTGTGTTAAGAAAGTTTCTATAGCTGCAAAGTAAAATCTTGGCTCCAGTGTATAGAAAGGTATCACTGAAATGTCAAGAGTAATTGGAGAAGAGCCTCATGCACTCTCTGAAATTATTGTTCCTCTCTCTGTGATTAAACTGAACTCAATATTTAATGACATCTGGGCAAATGTGGCAACTGAGCCGTTGAAAGAAACGGTTCCTGAGGAACTACTCTGTGTAAATGTTAAAGACAAACTGCCTACCTGTCCACTATGGTAGTTGGTTCCTCCAAAAGAGCCCTGTATTCAACAGAAAGAGTAATGTTTACTCTCTATTAAATTCAATGTCACATAGAGGAAAACCAAGAGGACATGTTGACCTATTGCAGTGATCAAGTAATTTACACTGATTACTACTATACTTTTGATTAAACAAGTAAATTATTTAGTTTTGATTTATATGTCAAATAACATGTTTATATATATGTAATGTATATAAGTGATAATTGTAACATAACAATAGAATTTCTATTTATAGCAATTCTAATTTATAGGTTGTTTTCAGCACTTGTGATTCTCAGAAGTGGCATGCATGCCATGAGTTGTATACTTGGGCATGTGGTTTTACTTTATTAAGTAATCTGAGAAAGAGAAGAAGTCATCTAAGCCATTTTGACTATACTGAGAAAATGGGTAACTGAGTCCTCCCTTGGAAGTAAATGAACTTGGTCTCAGCAAAACAGTGAGTTGCTGTTTGGTTTTTTAAGATGTTTGGGTTTGTTTTGTTGTTGTTTTTAAAGTATTTACAAAAGTATAGGGAATATACTAATTAGACAGAAAAAAAGGAAATAGCTTTAACTTTTTAAATGCATTGCTCTGCTTCAGTCTGAAAGCATGTGGGGCCAGGATTTTAGACTTAAGTTTTGGGAGTTCAATTATGCTGTTACACACACACATGTCCAAACCCCAACAGCTATACTATATTTGGGAAACAGATTCTTAGAAAAGTTCCCAGGCCTCTCTCACAAACTGAGTAAATCGTTTTGAATACAATACTATAATTGTAAGTCACTTAATATTTTTGTCTTTAGCAGTTTCAAAATTACTCATTTTAGCATAATGTGAAAAGAATTTCACAGACAGAATTATTTCAAGACATGTAGTTTCCTAGATATTTCCAGTATGTGTACATACTATGAAAAATATAAAGACAAAGAATACTTACTGGACCTCCACCGGGGCACACACACCCACCCTGTGCAAAACACAACCAAACTTACTTTCCTGTGTCTATGATTGGGTAGGCCTCTGAATTCATAAATCCAACTCACATTCTGCTGCTGTAAGCAAGTGGTCTATAAAATCCTGCCCATAGATTCACTAAGCTCTGTCTTAAAAGTAGTTTCTTTCTCCCTCCACTGCCCTTTTCAGGCTAGTTGTGTACTTACTGGTCAATGTTTAAATAGAATTCTCTACTTTCTCATTTAAAATTTATAGTAAAAACCTACTCACTAGAATGATGAATGAAAAATTCTGAACAGTAATACAGATTTTCCTTTTTTCCCCTGGAGGAGACAAGAGCACCTAGAATTTCCCCAGGGAGCTGGTCACAGGACCAAGCCTCTCTGCGTTCATGCAGTGTTTGGACAATGCCCTCAGGCAAGCAGTGTGATTGTTGGGGTGTCCTGCTTAGGGTCAGGAGTTGGACTCAATGATCCTGATGAGTCCTTTCCAACTCAGCATCTTCTATTATTCTATGAATACATACAGTACTCTTTCATGCTGCAGATGTTACTGAAAACACTAAAGATGACTCCCAGTGGAGGTAAAATAAATAAAACTAAGTAAAATAGTAAAATGATAAAACTAAGTAAAAGGTGGCCAGGCTTTCACTATTCAGTGTCTCATTATCCACATTGAATCTGGGCGAAATGTGTGAAGGGAAACAGTTCTTGTGAAGAAAAGCTACCCAAAGCAGTTTGTGAGTGCCTGACACTAGTAGAACTGAACAGTGCTGAGAAAGAAAAGCATACCTGTCCACCAGACTGTCTGACTCCTGAAGAAAAGCCCTGGAAAAAATGAGTAACTAATTATTTATATGTTACTGAGTAACATTCTCAGTTGTCTTCTGTGGTCCTTCATCATTCAAATTGCTTCTGTTTAAACATAACAACAAAAAATGGGCTTTTTGAACCATGATCTGTTAACAAAGCATTTCCATGCACTCACCCTGGTATCATTTTCTCATAGCATGATCTGACATACCAGTCAGATCCATACTAAAAAACCCACACTCAGTCTGGCTTAAAGCTATTCTTTCATAGAATGTTCATTTTTTGCAAAAAATACAGGTCCATTTTCCTAATCAACTGTGTATCCAAACTGCAAGTACTGTGGAAGTAGTTTTACCTGTTCACTGTACTGGTTGCTTCCTGAAGAAGCTATACCCTAAAGAAATGAGAAAGCATTTATCTTTATTGCACATTCTATAACTTATAACCTGTCAAAGCAAAACACACTTTCATTTGCCTTCTATGAATTTAAGTGTCACAGGACCATGAACACTAACTTAATAAAAATACTGAATTCTGCTGGCCTTTACAATGGCTGCTCTTCAAGCATAACAATGAAGTTTGAATCCAGGTCAGCCTTAGGCAGGTGTGAGTAGTGCTGCTGCCCTGGACTGTGTGCTCACAGCAGCCTCCTATGTTTTACTTATGTAAGTTACTTTACTTTCTGACACAGCAGAAAGTCGTATATTCACCTGTTCTGCCTAAACACTGTTTTGCTGTAAGCTACCCCTTTACAGAATATTGTATTTAAAAAAACACAAAAAACAGGAAAGGTGAACAATGGGAAAAACAACGCATAAAGAGAAAACCAATTCTCATCTGCCCTCCGTAATGGCTGCCACCTTGCAAAGATAGACTCTGAAGAAAGGTGCCAATTATTTCTCAAATCAAAAAGCTTCTTTAAGTGCTTTTTAAAGAAAGACTATTTTCTTTCTCTGCTGCACAATGAAAAATTACAGGAAAATAAACACTCAATCTATTGCTTTATGTGTTCTCTGCAAATTAGGGAGAGTCTTTAACATATGAATCTTCCAGAATATTGATTGTGAGCTGTTAGGATAGGTATGTAGTTTTGTGACTATGCCTAGACTGAAAATCCTTTAATCCCTTGTCTAATAAATCTGTCAATAAATGTTCTCAGAAGCCAAGGATGAGTTTGTTGGGCATGTCACTCCATAGTAGAGGCTTTACCACTAGGCAGCACTAGGAACTCTATCCATCATCTTTCATTTCACAAGATCTACATAGGTTTTGTAATGTTTCAGATCACACATCTTTAGATACCTGATCATCTATTATCAGATTAACAGAGTTTACACAAAATATTTTTTCAGTCAACATAAAAGTATCAAGTTTGATGTAGAAACTGTGTGCTAAAATAAAAACTATGCAGGAAGAGATTCTCACCTGTCCTCCATACTGGCTGCCTCCTGAAGAAGGTGAACCCTGAACAAAAAAGAATTAAATTATATCCATCTCATAGTACTCCTTTGAACCATACTCCATATGAAGGAGAAGTACCCAATTTCTTTCACTGTGGAACTGAGAGTGGACTGAACCAGACTGTGCAAAAACGGGTGAGAATCATCTGCATTTTCCATGATACATCAGAAATTCCATCTTAAAAACTCTTCTGTGGCTTTGCATCACATACATGTATAACTACTATAAACCTAGCAAAAAATTAGATAAACATGAGAAAAAAAAAAAAACCTAAACCAAAACTCAATCTCCTTAAGATGTTCTTTTACACAGAGGACTACCAAATCTCTTTGATAAAGCAGTAAACACTACAAGGGCAGAATTCTCACCTGTCCACCATATTGGCTGCCTCCTGAAGAAGGTGAACCCTAAAAATAAACAAAAGAGGAAAGTGAAACTCTTTTACACCTGTTTCATAGATTGACAGAATCATTTTATGAGGCTTTAAAAAATTTTGGTTAGCTTCATGAAGTACTTATTTATTTCAGAAAGACATGACCTTTAGTCCTGCAAATTTCAGGAATCAATTGAGTCAACCATTTATTTCGTATTTTATTTTTTCTCAGTCTTAAATAAGGATCTTCAACTGAACTTGTATTGTTTAATCACAGTAGCACCTCAACACTAATGAGAAAGATTTACTGAGATTTTAGCTTAAATTAAAACCAAGATAGCCAGGTAGACAATGAATAAGCTACAACTTTGCACAGGTCAAACCTACAAGAACGGGGACCATTAATGCTTACTTGTCCACCGTAATGCCTGCCTCCATAAGAAGATGGCCCCTGGAAAAATATTGAAAATTAGTTATTTCTGAATGTCTAACTCATGGAGACAAGCAGCAAAGATATCTGTATTTTATTTGACTGTTTGTATGTAATTATCCCAGAACAAACTTCGTATTTTTGTCTTCTTTGAATTCACCACATTACTACAGAGTATAAACCACTGTCAATTTTCTTGAGATATTAAACTGAGACCTATTTAATACAACTCAAACACTTCTAAAACAAATGCAACATATAATGATAAGAGCTTACCTGTCCTCCATACTGGCTAGCTCCAGAGGAATATGAATCCTGTAAAAATACCAAATGAGTGAATTGTCTGCAGCAGGATTTCCTTAAATCAAAACATGACTCTCCCAGGACAACAGGAGCAAGAGAACAAGGTAAGAGTGAAGACAGGTGAGCAGGACTTTCATTACACTTTTATAACTAGATTTCAAGCCTTATAAAGTAAGCTGGAGAAATACCTGAGTTCCTAAGCATGGATGGATGGCAAAGATATACCACTTTGTTTGTGTGACTTGTTGGGAAGGTTGAAGTGGGCATTTTTTCCTGTTCTTTCTCTGCTCATTTCTGGAGAATGGCATTTCTTTATTCGGAAAGCTGAGTCCCAGGCCAGTCCCCAGCAGTAAAATATTGGCTACATAACAGGCCTCTGAAAACCAAACTTAGCAAATTTACTGAAGTCTTATACAAGGGATCTCTTAAAGAGTGGAGATTAGATTTGGTTTTCTTCATAATGGAAGTAGGTTTGCTAGGAATGAAAAATGGAACATTTTGATTCATTCTTTCCCCACACCTGTTTTTTTATGAGCTTCATTATGCAAGTTTCACAAAAACAAGGGCATTATTTGCTGAAAAACACATTGTGTATAATTGTTAGGACATATCAAACTCAATTTCATTTATTGAGCTTTTGCTACACAGTTCCCATATAAAAACTGAATTATTAAGTAGAGTGAATGAATAACCATAATTTTCAGAAGTGGAAAACTGGCGTTCCTTCTGAAATGATTGCTTACTTGGTTACTGTACTGGCTGCCTCCAGAAGATGAGTCCTGGGAAAAAATACAAACAACAAAGCAACCAGTTATTTTTCTCTAAATGAACTATTTCAAAGCAAAACTTCTTGAAGGATCACAGTATATAAATTTATATTTTAAACATTTGCTTGGATTTGAAATCCACTCAAAATGTAAAATCTAGCCTTTGCAACTTTGTTAATATGACTAAAATTCAGTGTGTACTTGTACACCAGAATGTCTGCCTCCAAAGTCCTTTCAGAAAGGCAGTGCTAGTTATTGTTCTTCAAAGGGTATGACTGAAGGATGGGTGGCTTATTTGTTTCAGTTTAAAATCACCATATTGATGAATGGCATCCTTGCATCAAGTTTTAATATTAATTCTTGCAGAGTACTCTACAGACCTTTAGAGTACTCTGAGCTTCCACAAGATCTGTTAGGTTGATAAACTGTTTTGGTTTTAGTACGTAATGTGAAACATGTATCAGAAATGTGTCCTTCATCACAAATCTTAACGGTGTAAAATGACTTTTCAATTGCCCTGTAAAGAAAATATTAAAGATGATGGTCTGAGGTAAACTGCAACATGTCCTTGGTGGAGAACTAAGGTCTACGTTCAGTATGAAAAAGCTGGTCTCTCGTGCTGAGGTAGTGGGTGTATCTATGCACTGAAGTACAGATCAGGAGTGTCCCTTTGAGTGTCCTGGTAGTTCCCACTCACTGTAACTTGTTTTTCCATCATAGGGTTTCTCTGAATGAATTAACTGGATGCCTTTCAGATTGAACTAAGTTGTAGAATGCTTTCTAGGAGCTCACAATGCATTCAGGTAATAAATAGATTTTTCATCCATGTGACCACACCAGATCAGACCATTCCTGAAATATGTGAAGGGTGGCCATCAGTTCATCAGCACTGATGCAGTTTTCAGTACCCATTGATACAGACACTACCACTATGTTCCCTCAATCTTCATGCACAATTTTGAACTCTAAACTGCTGTCCAAAGACAGCTGAGTCAGTAAAAAATTGAAAAGAATCAGTCCCAACTGGAAGTATCAAAGGATGTAGAACACAGGTGGTTAAGAATATTTTCCTGACTGTAGATATCTACTTTCCTCCTTCCTACAAGTAAGCATAAGACCAGTTCTATTTATCATGTAATACTGATTTTTGTATGACATATTTATGTAGCAGTGTTCATGCCAGCTTTGCATCAGTTAGCAGTCTGGTAACAATGCCACAGATCTGTGCTAGGTGCAAAAAGACCCAGATGTTTTTCTTGCCTTTAGTTGAGCACCTACAGAGCTTCCATGACATACACTATGACTTTCCAACACACAATGAACAGAACTGGTCTTGGAAATGCTGTAAAGAGGTCTCTCCTGCAAAAGTGTTCTTATCCATATGAAAACACTAGCAACATTTAATGACTGATCTATGAATACTAACCTTTCTTGCAGTAAATGATCTGAGAGGAATACAATTCCATAAATCCACGTCCTTGGGGGATATTTTCACAGAATTACAAGGAAATCAGTAGAACTGACTCCCAAAGTAAACATTTAAACTGTTATATACCCATGTTTGTGACAAAACATTTATCATTGAAAGACTTCTCTTTGCATGGAAACAATTTCAAATGGAAAGTGAAACTGTGAGTGTTGCATGAATGTCCTATGTGTATTTTAATAGCAACTAAGGTAGGTTGCTTTTACAAGTGTATAGTTTCTGTTAGGCGCTGACTCTTTTAACCTCTCCATTATGTCAAGAAAGCAAAGAGAGCAGACTAAAAAGCTGATGAACATTGCTTACATTTGCAGAGGAGTCACTTCTGACTAAGGTAGGGGATCCACCCTGTTGGGGGGAGAAAAAAACCAGGTATTACCCTATTTCACAGTATTTAAAAAATTTCATATGGAAGTCAAAGCACGAGTGAGAAGTGGCTCAGGTTTTGTTTTTGTTTTAGATTCAGTAAACATTGATTTTTGATACAAGTTTTTATGACTGGCAATTTTATAGGCTTGATATTATTTTAGCTTATTTTCATGATAGATCTTTTTTCAATTCTGCTATTTAATGTAAATTTTTTTGTTGTTTTTTGAGAAGAGATACACATCTCTGTAAGTACTGTATGGTAACTGACAGCCACTCCTCAGAGAATGCGACTTGTTGCCAAATTTGGGACTTCCTGGCTTTTATCAGCAATATCATGCCCAGCAGCACCAGGGAAGTGATCATCCTATCCCTGTGCTCAGGGGGGACTGGTGAAGCTGCCACCTCAAATCCCATGTTCAGTTTTGGGCCCTGCAGTACAAGGACATTGAGGTGCCGGAGCACATCCAAAAATGGCAATGAAGCTGAGGAAGGGCCTAAAGCTTTACGAGGAGCAGCTGGGGGAGCTTGAGGGTGATCAGCCTGGAGGCTCAGGCGGGACCTTTTGCTCTCTGCAACCCAAAAGAGGTTATAGTGAGGTGCAGATTGGTCCCTTCTTTGGAGTAACAAGGGACAGAAATAGAGGAAAAGGCCTCAAGTCTCTCCAGAGAGGGATTAGATTGGATATTAGAATACAAATTCTTCACTGAAAGGATTATCAAGCACTAGAACAGGCTGCTCAGGGAAGGGGCTGAGTCACCACCCCTGGAAGTATTTAAATATACCTTCTTGTGAATAAATTGCCATAATTCCTAGTGTTTTTGAGGTATGTAGCTGTACAGACATACGAATGTGCCATGTGTAAATGTGGCACTTAGGGACATGGTTTAGTGGCAGTGCTTAGTTAATGGTTAGACTCAAGGCATTTTCCAACCTAAATGATGCAATGATTCTATAATGCTGAATTCTTCGTCTTGGCATAATGAGAAATAACTCCTACCATATCAGAAACATCTAAGTCACCAAAGGAACAACGAATATTAAGAGTACATTCAAGTAAGTAAGTTAAAAATGAATAGGATTGCAGATAATTTTCCAGTTAAATAGTTCAGTAAAAGAAAATGTATAGTAAACAAGGAGCACTTACAGAACTTCCCCCAGAACAATCACATCCACCCTGTAAAGAATGCAGAAAGTATTTAAGATACCAAGAGCACAGGACTGAAATGGACTCCAGGTACAACTCAAATTACTTCAACCATCCCTGGTATGCGAAGATACATTCCTTCTGCCCAACATCTACAAATGAATCTCTTTCACCCTATGCAACTATTTCTGCACTAATTGCTCTGATAGAATAACAAAATGCTGATTTTGTTATCTTTTAATTTTCTTATCAACAATCTTGACCTTAAAAACCTTATTCACCAATAGGATGAGTGAAAAATCCTGAGCAGCACTAAAAAAGCAATTTTTTTTTTTCTTTCTGGAGGGTCCAGAGCCCCTGGAGTACATGTGGTACTATGTCATGACAGATGATAGAGAAAACAGGTGATTTCTACTCTCACAAAACTAACTGAGAGGTGGCCAGGAGTTCACCATTCAGTGTCTCACTTTCTACATTCCATCTACATGAAATGTGTAAGAAGAAAAATGTTTAGCACCAAAGCAGGTACAAAAGGTCAGATAGAAGTGCCAGCCAGTTACTATTGGTTACTCTGGCTTGCAGGATGTCTTTTGGCATAAAGGACACTGGTGAAAGAAAACAGTTCTGGTGAGGGAAAAGTACGAAAAATAAATGGTGAGTGCCTGACACTAGCACAATTGAAGACTGTGGAGAAGGAAAATCATACCTGTCCACCAGACTGGCTGCCTCCTGAAGATGAACCCTGTAAATGTTAAATTCTCATTTTAAAATTTTGCTTTAATTTTTGACATGTGCATTGGATTACAGTGTGTTGTATTTTACTCTTTCAACTATGTTTGAAAAGATCTGTCTGGTTAAGAACAAAATTTCATCTACGGAAAGATTAATGAGGGTAAAAGAAACCACACAGTAGTCTGGAAATAGGTATTATCAATCTGGCAATATTTTCTTGAAATATGTAAATAACAGTAACAACTATGAAGAAAAATTTCCCACCTGCCCACCATACTGGCTGCTTCCAGATGAGGATGAGTCCTGAAAAAAAAAATTGATTTTAAGTAAAACATAAAATTAATAAATATTTGATATTAATTTATATTTTTTACTGATGTAGGAACATCAGTTAAGACATGAATTATATATTTTACTCTTGGACTTTTACATAGAGGTACCTAATGAAGAATGAATCAATCTTGTTCACAGATAAAAAAATTACTGTGATACAATATGAGGCCTTTAACTTTTGTGTAACATATACTTGAAGTCAAAAATACAAAGATATAGCATTTACCTGTCCACTCGAGTAGCCACCTCCTTGAGAAGATGATCCCTACAAAAAGCAGACCCAATTTATTTTTGTTTAAAATGGCTTCTGGAAAACAAGGCTATCATTGAAGACATAATTTTTGATTTTTTTTTTTTTTTATTTTTCAAACAGCTTGCAATTTGATTTCACAAGACATGATACTAGATGTCATGAGAAATTCTAGGAAATAAATGGCTTGGTATAATTTACTAATTGGGTTAATTATTAAATAGTACAGCCATTTTTGGAAGGAAACTGCAAATAATGAATAAAATAAATGCTTACATGTCCACCTGACTGGCTGCCTCCTGGGGAATAAAAATCCTGGAAAAATGTATTGAAATTACATGAAAAAAAACCAAAATCCAAAACCTGGAAATATCAGGATGGAATCTAAACACTCCTTGCTTCTCCACTTTTCTTAATTTTCTGTTATGAGTTGTTCAAGGACAACAAAAAAAAAATCTGTGTTCCTGTGTAAAGTAGGACATGCCCCTTTGTGACTATTATTAATTGCTCTTTTGTTGGAAGATATTCTTTAGGATACAACAACTAAAGAGTTATTATATCTCCAACAAAACTGTTTCTCAGTCTGTCATTCAATTTTCATTAGAATAAATACAATGTAAAGATGATAGAAAAATGGAAGACCTTATAAGTAAGTCATACAGCACAACAAAACAAACAGTTGCACTTAGAATAAATACTGGAAAAATCATGGTATCAAAGCCCTTTGCAATAAAACATCCTGAACAAGTAAATTGTAGTATCACATTTGTGATGTGAGTTTGAGATTCAAGAGCAAACCTCAGCATCAGTTGGGTTTTGTAGCAGTACTTTAACTCTTTATCCATATCCTCATTCCCTCTGTGATTGAGGACTTTCTATCCCACACTGGAAGCTGCCCCACTTGTTTCCACCCAGGATTTAGGTGGCTGGCACTTGCCAAGCTCTGGGGCAGACACCCTGGCAACATGTAAGGAAGGAGGGCTTACCCGTTCAGTCTGGCGGCTACCAGATGATGAGGTGGAATCCTAAAAAACATTAGAAATGAGTTATTGCAATAGGTATACTACAAATACTGGTATGCAGATACTAGTATGCAAATACTACTATGCAGACTATACTTGTGGCTGAAGTGCACAGCTGTATTTATAACTATTTGCAGAGAACAATTTCCTACTAACCAGGACCACAGAAAACAGACAGTGGAAATCCAGTTAAAGTACAATCAATTACTTAAGAAAATGAGACTTTAAACTTGAAAAGTTTTATAAACAGCTTCAGCAGAATTATTAGGAAATATACTTCACTCAGGAGAAAAGGCATCTTCTTAAAACGAAAACAGGCAGTTTTCACAACACTACATGATAACAGACCATTCCTATGCATTATATAGATGAAGGACCTTGAATCTTACATATCTGATACTGGAAAATGACAAATGAAGTGTAGTGCAAATTGGGGATGAAAAGAGAGAGAAGGAGTCATATACTAATATTGTGTTTTGATGGAAGTTGTGAAATAAAAAGTTTCCTTTGTAATTCCTACTTGTAATAATATATAAAAAATATATGATTGCTACAAGTCAGAACTGTTGTAACTGCAATTTTAATTTGCAAAGCCCTTATCATACACAGCGTAATAATATGACATAAGTTAAATTTACAATTCCTTTTACCTAGAGAAAAAAATAATTTCAAAGAAGCTACTGTAGAAAATTACTAAACAACACAGATGAGTAGAATATAATGTGAAGAAGCTCTTGAACATAAGATGATAAGGTAAAAGTCCATTTAAGCATTTGCATACTTTAAAAGGTGAATTATTATATTGATATAGTTGAGAAGAAATGCTTACACTTTCATCAGTTTCACTGCCTCCCATGACAGCTGAATCCTGTAAAATAAGGGGAAAAAACCATTTACTTTCATTTAAAAAGGACTTTCACATGTCCTTAATTGTGGATAATATAAAATAGAAGAAGAAAAATAACAAACCACTGAGAGTCTTCAATTTTACCTAAATCAGGGAATGTCCAAGAAAAGAAAAAAATGTAGCTTTAGCTATTGCTTAGGCAATAACTGAAACGTAAACCCCAGTGCACATAACAACCAAGACAGCATGCTTGAACTTTTGATGTAGGAGACAAGTAACATTTACCTGGCCATAAGACTCAGTGCCACTATATACGGAAGATCCACCCTGTTCAGAAAACAAAAATAATTTTCTTATTGCAAACGGATTTTTTTGACGCTTACTGTAGGATCTCCTTCTGGGAAGATTTCAAAAGTGTGACTATTTACCTAGTTATCAGAATGGCTTTTGAGCAACTCCTAGTTATGTCCCTGTAAAACACTGATTTAAAATATTTTTTAACTTAAATTCTAATTCCACTTTTGAAAAGAGACCTTCATCTTGCAGGTAGTTCAAAGCTAACACTGTTGAGTTCAACAAGACTTAAAGGCTGGAGGCACTCCATTTTTTACTCCCCTATAAACTTAACTAAGTACCTTGAAAGTATATAACAATTCACTCACTCCTCAAAAAAAAAAAAAAAGACCACTTTCATTTAAATATAGTGAGAGTCAAAATACAGAATATGGCTGTATATTTGACCCAGGGTATTTGACCTCAGTATCCCTTATACAAAGAGAAAAAAAGAGCATTTACCTGACCATAGGATTCACTGCTCCCATCATAAACAGAAGACCCTCCCTGTAAAGAAAATAACGTTGATTCATTTGATTCCTCCAAGAAAGCATTTCCCATCTTTCAAGGACAGAATAAGGGTGAAGATAAAAGAGGCCAGTTATCTCTACAAACAAGAAAGAACACCTACCTGACCATAAGATCCACCAGGACTGAATGAAGGCCCTCCCTGCACAGAAAACAGACATTTACTGTTTTGCAGTCAAATTGTTCTCTCAAGAAATACTTTTATGCTTCTCCTGTGAAGATACAGTGACCAGAATATTTACCTGGTTACCGGAGTAAGAGCTGTGGGAAGAACCTGGGCCGCCCTGGAAATAAAACACAGACCAGTTATTTTCTCACAGATGAGAGTTTAAATGCCTGCTTATCCAGGTCTCTTTTTATACTCTTTCTCTCAATTTTGAGCCAAGCTTTAGGTACCTAACTCAAATTCAAGACCACTATTGTTTAAGTGGGAGAAATCTTCTGGTGGCAACTCTCCTAACCTGCTGAAAATTGAAATCTGCAGGGAAACTACAGATACCATTTCATACAGTTCTCTGCCAAACTTCACACCTCTAGGTACATCAGGGTTAATTTCAGTTTTCTGCTGTAAGGGACAACTGTCATGTAAGTGTGCCATAGTACCCACAATATTGGGAATGAAGGCCAGGAGGATGAGAGTCTGTGTTACCCTGGTAAGGGAGGAAGAACTACTACCTGTCCATAGGATCCTCCAGGGTAGAAGAAAGGCCCTCCCTGTGCAGAAGACAGAACGGGTTACTGGTTTATATTTGGCTACTCCTTCAAGGGAAGATTTTAGATGGAGTTTCTGAATAGGGCATTTTATCTGAATGTTTACCTGGTTACCAGAATATGTGCTGTGTGAAGAACCTGGGGCTCCCTGAAATGAAAACACAAACTAGCTATTTTTCTGCAGACAGGATGATGGAAATACCAATGTCCTCAACTCTCACTCTCGGACAATACTGTTAAACAAGAAGGAATTTTGTCTCATGGGTTTTCTTATTTGGATGAAAGATCCTTCCATGGAAGTTGTAAATACAATTTAGTCTTTTGCTCTGACAGATTTCATGTTGTAAGTTACAAAGAATTGATTCAATGCTTAGGTGTTATATTTCACAACAGCCACTATATGGAGAATATAAGAGTGAAGATAAAAGAGGTCAGTTATCTCTACAAACAAGAAAGAACACCTACCTGACCATAAGATCCACCAGGACTGAATGAAGGCCCTCCCTGCACAGAAAACAGACATTTACTGTTTTGCAGTCAAATTGTTCTCTCAAGAAATACTTTTATGCTTCTCCTGTGAAGATACAGTGACCAGAATATTTACCTGGTTACCGGAGTAAGAGCTGTGGGAAGAACCTGGGCCGCCCTGGAAATAAAACACAGACCAGTTATTTTCTCACAGATGAGAGTTTAAATGCCTGCTTATCCAGGTCTCTTTTTATACTCTTTCTCTCAATTTTGAGCCAAGCTTTAGGTACCTAACTCAAATTCAAGACCACTATTGTTTAAGTGGGAGAAATCTTCTGGTGGCAACTCTCCTAACCTGCTGAAAATTGAAATCTGCAGGGAAACTACAGATACCATTTCATACAGTTCTCTGCCAAACTTCACACCTCTAGGTACATCAGGGTTAATTTCAGTTTTCTGCTGTAAGGGACAACTGTCATGTAAGTGTGCCACAGTACCCACAATATTGGGAATGAAGGCCAGGAGGATGAGAGTCTGTGTTACCCTGGTAAGGGAGGAAGAACTACTACCTGTCCATAGGATCCTCCAGGGTAGAAGAAAGGCCCTCCCTGTGCAGAAGACAGAACGGGTTACTGGTTTATATTTGGCTACTCCTTCAAGGGAAGATTTTAGATGGAGTTTCTGAATAGGGCATTTTATCTGAATGTTTACCTGGTTACCAGAATATGTGCTGTGTGAAGAACCTGGGGCTCCCTGAAATGAAAACACAGACTAGCTATTTTCTTGCAAGCAGACATTTACGTAAGTGCGTCCATTCTGAATTTCTATTCTTTCGAATAAAGCTTTTGAGGTAGACATTACAGCAAACATTAAAAGAGGATGATGGGGAGTTTTTTTATAGATGAGGAGAACTTTAGCAGGTTCTGGTTTTCCTTTTCAGGTTAAAAGATCTGAAAGTAGTAGTAACATTTAATTTTGCTGGTTCTAATTATATATGACAGAAACATAGAATTCTGTGTCATGCCTTGCAGACCCTGTGTTGATATAGATGATCATGACCTTGATGGTCTTTTTAAAAATTGCCAGAATATTTAATTGCAAAGTGTAAATAGTGTTTAGGAGAGCAGATTTTTCAGCTGACCACTTAAAAGTCTATTTACCAGTCCATAGCATCCACTTTACTGTCACATCCCCTTTATATATGAAACAGAGAAAGTATTATCCTATGGTTAGACTACTTCCTCAAAGACTGTTTTTAGACTAAGGTCTTGACTTTAGATGAATCTCAGAGAAAAAGCAGAATAACTGCAGTGTGAGAAATTTGGGGAGCCATATAAGGAAAACCTTCTTTTTCTTTGAAACAAGGTAGTTTAAATATGTATAGCCTTGACTATTAATTTATAGTATTTTCCAGGTTTGAAGAGACTGTGTAATTCACAGCTTTTAAATTTAGAAAAAAACCTTTTTGTAGGAATTTTCCTCCTGTGCTGAAGAATCTTCAAGGAAGTAGATAACTACTACTGGTGGTTTATTTGTACATATACATCTATCTATAGCTTGCTTTTTTATTTCAAAGAATGTACCTACCTATCACAGCCAATCTGTTTACATGCTAATCTAGGGCACTGTAGCTGCCAAACGCAGGGGGCCCTGAACAGAAAATGAAGATAAGCCTATTTTTTAATTAATTCTATTTCTTTTGCAAAGACAGCTGAATTTTACTGTTGGATGAAGGCCAAAATCAAGTCTATTGCTATCTAGTTTATCATAAATTAATTTGATCAGCTGATATGATTGCAAGCTGGAAAACAAGTCTCCTATGTGTCAAGGTGGACACATCTGCACTGACAACTGTTTTCCTAAGGTATCCAATTTCAATGTCTTATTTTCTTCATGTTGAAAATTTTTGTGGATAGCAACTAAATACACTCTCCTCTCCCCAACCAGGCTTTTGTGAATTCTTGTTGAAAACTAAGCCTTTTTTTGCAAATTAAAACATATAAATAAAAAGGCTTAGTAGAATAAAAACTTGCATGAATTTGTCCACCTTTCTTCCTGTAAATGGATTTGTTTATATAGATTTACAATCACATGACAAATTTTTTTCTCAATGAAATTTCAATATTAGATACTTTAATAGACTAGTATGTATTTTAACGCATGTAAGTCATGATTAATGCTCATCCTCAATTAGATGAAAAAGGTGGTATTTTACCTAACTAAAATTACTGTTCTATACTTTAAGTTAATGAAGTTACGTTCAGAAAGCAGTGATTTCTTTATACAGTTAGTTTGTTTAAATAGCAGAGTTTTTCAATAGAAAGAATAATGCGCAAAATGATTCTTGCTGAAATTGAAGACTAAAAAACCACACCATTCAAATCAGTTTATGTAAATACAGCTTCAATAAAGAAGTTCAAAAATAAGCGTTCCGGCAGAAGAGAGGTGACTTTAAAATTCAAGTTCACCTAGCAAAGGCAGGGTTAGGGTTAGGTGAAGCCAGAAGCCTGTTAAAACTAGTCTATAATGCCCAAGTAAGCACATCCTTCAGCCTTTTTACTAGCATGGAGCATTGCCTGGGAGAAAAGTTTATCCAGTGCAACTGACAATGAAATTGCAGTGATTCTCTTTATAGGAAAGAACAGTGTAAATGTTGATTAAGATTTGAAACATTTTTCAGATTTTGATATTTTAGTCACGTTATTTTATGGCACCAGTGAGAAAGACAAGGACACTAATGTGGATGCAATATATTCTACGGTTACTACAAGGCATAGTAGCTCATTTTTGAAAGTAATGAATAATTAGCATATAACAGTCAAGTGCCAGAGCATCTGGATCGCCAAGCTCAGTTGCAGACAGTTAGTGGCTAATTATGCAGTTCAAGTAAAGTGGAACTCATTCTTCCATTTTTTTCTTCCATGTCATTGTTCTACACTGACATTTAGTGTTAGCCAAGTGTCCATAAGTACTAAGTAATTAATTCAAAATACTCTATTATGTAGATGGAAGTATACGCTCAGAAAAATAATTACCTGTCTATAACCAGTGCTTCCATCAGGACAAAGGCAACCGCCCTATAAATTTTAAAAAAGGAAACAATTATTGCTTTGTGGGAATATAAAATAAAATCTTAATTCAGAAAGAAACTGTTAAAGGGAAGAAAGACTGTAGGATTACAGAGTAGCTGTGACTTTACCTATAACAAATGAGAGGACACCATAGCTCTGTACAGTTGACATTTGCTTTGCAAGTTGGACTGATAGTACATCTTAGTGCTATGTTTCAAGGACAGATGCCTCGTCAAGAGAGAAGTATCAGGGTAGTCAAGAGCACAGAGAATCACCATTGTTCTCTCACCAATAAAACATACATGACATTGAAATAGGGTTAAAAAGTGATTTCAGAGAGCCATTTTTGATAAACTTAATTTACAATTTAATGCATAACATGATCAACCCTCCACAGAAAACTACTTTACTTAAACTCTGACTCCAGAATTTAAGTAGTTTAATTACCAGGAAGCTATCTGGACAAGACTAGTTAAAAAATAAAGAAAGTCTTGACCTGATTACTTGATCCACCACTGGTTGCAATAAACGATCCACCCTGTGAAGAAAACAATTCTATTTTATCAAAGCATTTTCTCAGATTCTAAAGTATAAAATTATGTAATGAGAAGTACTTTCTACTACTTCCCTGCACCAACAAACATTATCTGTTGGATTATTGAGAAAACATAAATTTGGATGAAACTTAATTGGTGACTTGTTACAATACAGAGAATGGGTATCAGAAAAACTAATTAATTACACTTCTACTTTCTGGAGCTTAGAGATCTAACTGCACTATTCAATTAGACTTCAAACTCTCTTGAGACAGAGGACCATGATATTGTTAAATCTATGTAATGTGGGATGTAGCAGGGTTTCAGGTATCTGGGAAGTTGATGTGTACTAATACTATGTAAAATATTAAGAAAAACAGAATCAGGTGGCACTCTGGATCAGTTAAATTTCACAAAATTCTCTATGATATACACTGTTGCATCAGTACATAATCCTAAAAAATATGAAAGTTGGATCTGCTTTTGTAACAGAAACACATAATCCCTAAGATTCCTACCAAATTCAAAAGGAAACAATTATATATCTGGCCATTACCATCACTAGAGCAGGACTGTTTCTAAAAAAAGAGATTCTAAAACTATTTTGTTTGCGTTTTGCAAATGACTTTATAAAATATTATGTAAAGAAACACCTGTGATGCTTATCTGAATAATGGAGTGAAGAACAGAAGAGATTGTATATTCTAGGCCCATTATGACTATTTACAACCATACAAAATTATAACATTATAGGGTAAATACTGCCAAATCATAAAAGCATCCTTCAGCACAGAAAAATTAGTGGAACCTAGCTTTCAGAATGAAATATAATTTATCAGGAAGCTGCTTGCAAAGATATCAAGCATCTGAGACTGTGTCATTACCTGGACTCCACTGTGGCTGCTGTTTGAAGAAGATGCATTCTGTGAAGAAACAAAAAATGACTTATCTTTCTGTAAGGGTAATACATTAAAATGCTTTTGGGAGAGAACTATTTAACCCTAAACAGAATTCTCTGTTGTGGCAATTAGAGCCCTCTTCTTTTTTAGGTAATACAGTCAAGGAGCTATAACACCAGCAGTAGCTCAGAGAAGGTGACAAGAATGGTTTACCTGTACATCATAGGCTCTTCTGCTTAAATCATGTGATGTATCCTGTAAAAAACATAACATTTGCTATTAGAAGATGAAAACTATGATCAGCGATAGGCCTTCTTTTTTCCCCCCATATTTATTTATAACAGTCCCAGACCCTTTAATACATAAATTGAGCAAGAATGGCTTACGATAAAAAGGTTATTTGCATATAATTTTTATAGGCTACTGCTAAGTCTGACTAGAAGCTATACAACACACATACCTGTATCCCCTCCACAACATGCTGAGCACAGTAAATTACCAAACATTATTCTTTCTTACTTGATTATTCTATTTTTCTTCATCTAAAATTTTACCTGCCCTTTGTTTGAATGATACTCATTTAATTTTAACTTTAGCCTGGACCAACTCTGTGTGTGCTTTATGAAGAATAGAAATTTAAGCTGCCCTATACTTCAAAGCAGGATTTTCATGTCTTTTTTTTCCATCTATATATACTTCTTTTACAAAAATTCATGAAAAGAGCAAATAACCATGTAATTTTATGTTATCTTTTCCTTAAATAGGATAATATTAGTTAGGGCAACATAATTAGGGGAAAATTAGGCATCATTAAGACAAATTAGGTAAAGTTAGGGCTAAAATCCTACAAGCAGCCAAAAACAGGAAAAAAAAGTTGCTTACTCGGGCAACACGAACTTTCTTCTTTGCACAACCAGAACTCTGTAAAAGAGCCAAAAGGCTGTTATTACTTTATAGGGGAAGTTGTCTACACAAAAATCTACTTCTTGTCAAGGTGACGTACTTTGGAAAAGGAAAACGTCTGGAGATTTTATTTTAAATGAATATTTGTTTTCTGTTTTTGCTTTATCACTCTTGTCAGAAGTTCCTGCCTAGGGGAGTCTCTCTCAGGTAAACCACTGCACTTTGGAAAAAAAGTGGTATAAGTATTTTTTTGCTGATGTGTTTTGGGGTTTTGGGGGAGGGGGGTTCTTTAGCATTTCTGGATAGAGATAACCAAGGGGATGCTACCATCTTTTGTGAACAAAGGAGGAAGTGATGACGGCTTGCTGCTGAACTAAGAAAAGGCAAGTAGGTGCTAACAGAAGGTTACTCTAGATGGCAGTAAAACAAAAGGAGGCTGTGACAAATGGAAAAAGCTTTGTTATGAGCAGAAAGAATCAAGGGAAATTGTAATTTATTTACACAACAGTATTTGCTTGGTCACAATTTATCCAGGCTAATCACAGTTTTTGCCTGTAGGACAGGTGGAATATCTTGACCGAGAATTACCGGGGACAAATTTTACTTTGCAATAACAACATAAAAGCGAGTTTAAACTTGAACAAGTGAAAAAATCTTGAGGTGGCTACATGCTTCATGTACACAGGTGGTTAATTCCCAAATAACTATCCAGTAAAAGTGCATATATTATGAAAAAATGTATTAGTATGTGCTCTGTCTTGTGTAGTTTTAAATAATGGTGCAACAGTTTGAGTTCAGAGAAATAATGAATTTTTTGAAGGGTATTATAAAGCAATCGTACATTACACTTAGAGGTCCACGGGTCTAATGTGGAAGTGTTCAGTTACTAACACTGTCATTAATCATAAGATCTAGAAACAAAGTACTTACCTGACTCTTGGCACTGTAGGTAGTTTCATTCTGGAAAAGAATAAATTATTTCCTTTTTTTAAGAGGTATTTGAGTACAGCAAGCTTACAGAAAACAAATTGTTTCTGAAACAGTATACAGACATAAAAAAATCACTTGTTGTTCACATTCTCCAAAGCCTTGTCTAAATTAGTTTGAAATCCTACTATTCTAATCTGAAAAATATTTTAATAGTAACTTTAGATTTGTAGAAATGTAACAAAAACAGTGGAATATTTGTCACTTATTCTTTCATTTGTTGTGTGTGTTTAAACATTTTCCTTTGGATTCTCTGAGGTTTTGGGCTTTTGTTGTTTATTTGTTTGTTTGTTATAGTTGTGGCTTTCAGTTTGGATTTTAATTACTGTAAAATGTATCCTTAGGTTTTGGGGAAAAGGCATTGAAATACTTTTATTCATATTTCATTTTATCAAGTTAAATGCATTTAAAAACACCAAATGCATCTGACTTTCAGCAAGAAAGCAGTTTCTGAAACAGCTATTAATGTGGGAACTGAGCATTCTTTCTGAATCATTCTGCTCAAAAGACTGCAACTAGCAGTGCAATATTTTCTCATCTACATGAAAAATGTTGTAATGAAAATATATTAGAGAAAGCACACTCACATCATCACAAGCATTGGGATTATCATCTGAGGAATATTGTGAATCCTAGAAAAACAGCAAATATCAGTTATTTCCTCACAAAAATGGATTGTTAAAAATACGTTTTACTGTTGTACTCTGCAAGACAGAAGAGACACTCCTGCAAAGGAAAAGCTTAGTTAAATTAAATTAAGGAACCAAATACATAAATACAATAGTTGCTTACAGGGAATGTTCCAATCTTCAGTAAAGGAAAAAATGTCCAAACCCAATCCAAAACAAGAAGAGGAGGAAGATAATAAAGGGACTACAAATAATATGTAAAAAGGAAAAAGAAAGAACCACTTACCTGACTGTCGTAATAGGTGTCTGAGGAGGATGATCCACCCTTTAAAACAAACAAACCAAGAAAAATCAGAGGAAATCAGGATGTGGCAGAGGCTAAAGCTTATATAAAGTAATGTACAAGCAGAGAAATAGAATATTACTTACTTGGCCACCACCATAGTTTTGTGAGAAGGATCCATCCTATAAGACAAATATAAAACCAAATTCAGAAGAAACTGAGATCTTCTTCAGGGGCTGTAAAGCTGGAATAAACAATTGCCTAGGACTTCTTTGAACAAATATAACTTTCAAAATAGCTAAATAACTTATCAGATATGATAAAAATTCTTATGAGGAGAAATTCCAGATCTACCTACCTGATTGCTACCATAATTTTGTGAAGATGATGATGATCCACCCTGCTGAGAAACAACAAAAAAAGCTAATTAGAATTAATATTACAATATAAAAGTTGGAATATTGATTGGCCATTATGAAAGTAAAACCTCAAAAAAATGCAGTGGGGTTATTTGTGACACCAAATAAATAACATTATTTTCAGAGGTGAGGAAAAACTTAGTTTTTGATTTGTTATATATACTGTATGGTTTTAAGATAAATTTTTCTAATTGTTTTCTGCTTTTAATGTCCTCCTGATAAACAATGAACCAGCTGCAATAGAAGAATGTTGTAACTGGTTTTGCAAGAGGATCAAGGAACTAAACGCAATAATAATAATCTAGTACATCCTTTAGGAAGTGGTTTTTAGAGAGTTCCAACATTGAAACTTGTAACAAATAATCATGTAGCTATCTATAGTTCACTGTACAAACTGAATGAATTGTTACTCCAGTTTCTTCCAGGAGCCTCAAATGGCAGTCCTAAAATATTTTCTAACTTTTTATAGGAAAAGCCCACAGAGAGACTGGTGAGTGCCAGCCCTGATTTGAGTCCTGCCAGCTAAGCAACTCTGCAGCAGACTTCTTTTTTCCAGAATCTGGCCTTACTCTGCTGTAGAGCTAGACATTTCATAGGCATAATGCTAAGAAAAAGAGGTAAAAAAGACTCCAAAGCCCCTGTGATAGTCCTGTGTATCGGAAGGTAATGAATTCTAATCTCCTGATTGGTGAGATTACATGCATTTGTGCTACATGAATCTGAAGTTGGTCTTAATTGAGTTAGTGGCAACATTAATTTTGGCTGCATCTTAAAATAAGAGGAGAAAGAACATTTACCTGGTGGCAGGGATTGCTATCATATGAAACACCCTGTTAAAAATAAAAAACAAACAAATAAACAAACAAACAAAAAGATAAATGCCCAAATTTTCATTTTTCTTTCAAAGTAATTAGCCTTCTTAAAATTTATGTGAGAATTAATGTAACAAAATTCAACATAAAACTTTACAGAGGGTGAGTTTAATTTTATTTAATCCTTTAACTGTGTGGCTTTACCCTCTGTCACTCCCATACCACATACTCACAAGCATTGAGACACATGCACACAATTGGTCAAAGAAAGTTGTGAGCCACATGGAAAGAGAGGTACATTACTACTGGAAAGAAAGATGGCTCTAGTTTTCCAACAGTATGGAAAAAGAGGACCTACTTGTCCACAACCACTGCTGCCACTTGAAGTAGATCCACCCTGTTGGGGGAAAAAATAAGAGCAGCCCATTATACAAATATTCCTTTTCTCCATTTCAAATACAGAAATAAATTTTAACGTGCTTTAGCTGCCCAACTATTTAAAAGGTAGAAGAATAATCACATCCTACTGTTAATTTTCTGGTAAAGTATTGTGCATGTTGAGTACAGTAGTGCATCAGACAGCTGACAACTACACATATTCTTTTCTACATGGGAAAGAGCAGCTTCAGTGAGCCTATTATTGATAGTCCTATAAGAAAGAGTTCACAACTTCCACTTCTAATGACTACCTAATAAAGAATTGCAAGAAAAAAGCAACAATCTCGATACATGTATGGGAACATCACATATATACCGTATAATGACTGATGTCAGAGTGACGCTTACCTGGCCATAGGAACTTCCACCTTGAGGCTGGTAGCTCTGTAAGAAAGGCAAGAACTTATTTACAAACAGAGTTATATAGTCTTAGAACAGCTGCAACAGAATCACAGAATACCAGAGAGAAAAGCCCAGGTCCACTAAAGGTTCCTCTGTACCATGTTCTTTTCCCTTCATGCTATTTCAAGGGTACAAACCAAAATCAGGATGATTCAGTAACACCGTGAAGGGAAAAACCCCACCTGCACCCCAAAGTCCATTTACAAGACAGGCTCCTACAGAAAAGCTCAATGCATTTCAGCAAAAGAGTCTCACCTGGCCGTAGGACTGGCTGCCTTGGGAACCCTTTAAAAAAAAGAGAAGATATTTACCACCTTGACAAGGAGACTTCTTTAAAGAGCATAGTGTTTATGGAAATACTGCTGCATGTGGGAATGCCAAACAGGGAGCAGCATGCTGGCATCTGTGCAGCACATTTTCCTACTCTTAGCAAAAGCCATGACACAAATGAAGATGCAGAACACCAAGGGAAACATCACTCTCCAAAATGTGCCAGTCATTCTGGTCACACAGAGATCAGTGACGAAGTCCCTACAGAATATCCAGTTTGCTTACCTGGCCATAGGAACTGCTGCTTCCTGAGAAACTTGGCCCACCCTAGGACAAGGACATAATTTCATTATTTTCCCTTTGCTGAGGGACTCAGCTTGCATTGGGAAAAGCAAGCAACTACTTCCTAAAGCTATGCAGGGCAATATGAAGAGGAGGACGTGTTCCTGGCTCTGACAGGATGTTGGGTGCCATGATTTCACACACTGGGATTCTAGCTAAATAGGTAACACATGGATAAATTTTGAGTGTGAGAATACACACTTTCAGAGAAAATAAGCTTCAAAGTTCAAATTTTGAGGGATTGCAGTGCCATGGCATTTTATTTCTCAGATGCTGCATTGTGTCTGGTGACTGACTGAAGCTTACCTGGCCATAGGAACTGCCACCTTGAGGTCTGTAGCCCTGTATGAAATGAATTATTGATTCATAATTATTGCATTTGTAAAGAAAATGCCCCTCTAGAGTTTGCCTCTTTGTGGGGAAAAAACCCAAACTGAGTAAGACAGAGAATTTACTGCCTCTGCTGCTTAACTAGAATTATTTTGATATTTCTTATTCTGGATGAAGAGCTGTATATATTGAATGAAAATTGTAGAGTATTTTTACGTCTGGCTCAGGTGGGACTCTAGTCCTACAAAATTTGTCCAGGAAGGGGTGTAACATTTTCTTATTATGTTTATTTTGCCTGCTGTTTCTCAGACACTGGGCTTAGATGGCTAATGGTAGGTCAATACTGATTTCTTATATTTGTATTTTTCATGGACCTCAATTGTACAATGCCCTTACTCTGAGGGAAAATAAAGATGAAAAATAGTTTTTTAAAATTAAGAAGAATCTCAAAAAAATAGATACATCAAATGGAAGCAAAACAATGTAATTAAAATTAGCAGGTGAAATGCATTAGCCAAGGATGACAGTACCTTTGGAAAACCTCTGAATAGTATAAAGAAACTATGGGTATAATTTGCTGATGCAATTTGTCCTCAATATAATCTCATAAAAGAGCAATTGTTTCATGTACAGGCAGACATCTGCCACAGCTGTCTGGGACAATTATGAATATGGGAATTATTATAAAGAATTTGTAGTAGCTTGTCTATTTCTACTATCTGACAAAGAGATCTTAAAAAAATTCATAGGTGTCTTAGGCCAGCTTTATTTTACATAAAAACTGTAGAGGTAAACATTCATGTTGCAGGCTCCATGACCAAATCTTCATCTACCTGAGAACCTTGTCCAAGGTTCTTTAGTTCCTCAGAACTTTTCTCTGTACTGAGAACAAAGGAGACAACAAATAATTGACTATAAATATGCCTTGTACCATGTAGATCAACTGGAATGGGAATAGCATCAAGTAGACCATTTCTACAGTAAATTTTAAAGTTCCATAGCCATAAAAAAGATAGCAGCAGAAACCTATGATTCCTGCAGATATCCATGAAAAACGTAACAGTCTTTTTCACAACAAAAGTTTTGAAACTTTTGAAAGAGATTTTCTCTTTAAGAACTCAACATAAATTGAAAAAAAATATTTTAAGATCTGCCAAATTTTGCAGGGCCGTGATATTCCACTTTTTCAAATGCAGTATTCTGACTGACACTTACCTGGCCATAGGAACTTCCACCTTGAGGCTGGTAGCTCTGTAAGAAAGGCAAGAACTTATTTACAAACAGAGTTATATAGTCTTAGAACAGCTGCAACAGAATCACAGAATACCAGAGAGAAAAGCCCAGGTCCACTAAAGGTTCCTCTGTACCATGTTCTTTTCCCTTCATGCTATTTCAAGGGTACAAACCAAAATCAGGATGATTCAGTAACACCGTGAAGGGAAAAACCCCACCTGCACCCCAAAGTCCATTTACAAGACAGGCTCCTACAGAAAAGCTCAATGCATTTCAGCAAAAGAGTCTCACCTGGCCGTAGGACTGGCTGCCTTGGGAACCCTTTAAAAAAAAGAGAAGATATTTACCACCTTGACAAGGAGACTTCTTTAAAGAGCATAGTGTTTATGGAAATACTGCTGCATGTGGGAATGCCAAACAGGGAGCAGCATGCTGGCATCTGTGCAGCACATTTTCCTACTCTTAGCAAAAGCCATGACACAAATGAAGATGCAGAACACCAAGGGAAACATCACTCTCCAAAATGTGCCAGTCATTCTGGTCACACAGAGATCAGTGACGAAGTCCCTACAGAATATCCAGTTTGCTTACCTGGCCATAGGAACTGCTGCTTCCTGAGAAACTTGGCCCACCCTAGGACAAGGACATAATTTCATTATTTTCCCTTTGCTGAGGGACTCAGCTTGCATTGGGAAAAGCAAGCAACTACTTCCTAAAGCTATGCAGGGCAATATGAAGAGGAGGACGTGTTCCTGGCTCTGACAGGATGTTGGGTGCCATGATTTCACACACTGGGATTCTAGCTAAATAGGTAACACATGGATAAATTTTGAGTGTGAGAATACACACTTTCAGAGAAAATAAGCTTCAAAGTTCAAATTTTGAGGGATTGCAGTGCCATGGCATTTTATTTCTCAGATGCTGCATTGTGTCTGGTGACTGGCTGAAGCTTACCTGGCCATAGGAACTGCCACCTTGAGGTCTGTAGCCCTGTAAGAAAGGCAAGAACTCATTTGCAAACAGAGCTGTATAGTCCTAGCATGGCTGTGACAGAAAAGCCTATTTCCACTAATAGTTCCACTGTACTATGTTCTTTTTTCTTTCACTGTAGTCTGGTGACAAATGGCAATGAATGACCATTCAGCAACACCAAGGAAGAAAAAACCCCACCCACACCCCAAAGTCCATTTACAAGACAGGCTCCTACAGAAAAGCTCAATGCATTTCAGCAAAAGAGTCTCACCTGGCCGTAGGACTGGCTGCCTTGGGAACCCTTTAAAAAAAAGAGAAGATATTTACCACCTTGACAAGGAGACTTCTTTAAAGAGCATAGTGTTTATGGAAATACTGCTGCAAATGGTTTTCTCAAAAAGCACAAATGGGTCAGCACATTATACTGAGATCTGTGCAACAGAATGTCCTATTCTCAGCCAAAGCCATCACTGCTAGCCAACCTTGTGCATGTTGAATACTTTTGATATTGAATAGTGACTTCCCTGTGGCCCTGATCCCTAAAAGTCACACTTATACTTGTGAAACATTTTTCTGGTTGTATGTAGTGCTACAGAGAATATTGACAGACATTTGCTTCCCCTACACCCCCAGCCTCCAAGAGAAGAAGGTCTTGAATGTCTTTAATACTTGGTTTCATATGATGAATAATGCCAAGTTTCACTTGGCAACAATTTATGGTACCATTAAGGTAGAATATGTTCATACAAGAATAAATAAATTCTCACACTTATTTTTCATGGAAGTATATTTAGCTTCCTAAGCTTAATGGCTTAATGGCTTTATGGCTTTAAGCAATGCTGAAAGACATTGCACATAGGTCCATGATTATGATTCTTCATAATTTTTGATATGGCTAAGCAACTACCGTTTACAACTTCTGCAATTTGATATGTGACATGCATGGGATCTGAATCTATCAGTGTGAGATTGAGTGGTAGTAATCCTAGAATTCCTTCCTCTCAGTGCTATGACCTTTATTCACCTTTCAGGGGACACACTGAATGGAATACAGTCATTTCACTACAGTTATTTCCCTTTAACCCATCACATGTGGGAATACATTTGCAAGAATTCCAAACAAAAATAGTCGAACACCAATACCAATATTAGATGATAATTTTATGAATAAAAGTTAGAGTAATAGAAATATATGCATTTGTGAAATACATTTTAAAATGTAGAAAATAATATATTTCTTAATTCTGCTGGCCCTGTTTCAGTGAAGTCTACAGGAATAGTTGTAACCCTTTTAAAGCTCACTTACCTGAACATAAGTACTGCTGCTGCTGCTTTGCTGTCTTTGTCCACTCTACACAGGAACAAAGAAAAAAGGTAATTTATTTTTAAGAGGGAGTTGCTTATTTACTAAGACATTTCAAGAAGCAACTCTATCTTTCTATCTACTAGACAGTTTGAAAGGCATGAAGAGTTCAATATTTCTTTTCTTACTTTATGCCACCTCCTACTTTCTCCCTGTGCTACAAAAGGTATATAAATATCCTTCACAAATAAAGTGCTAAAAAGTATTTATACACTTTGATATAATTTTCTTAATAAAAATGCATTGTATAATAAATTGTTTTGTCCTATTGTGGCATTTCTAATTGCATTTTGTTGATATCTAAGATATCCACACTTATTTCCCTAGAAGATTAATCCTTATTTTATTTGAGACTAAGCTTCATTTGAATCTCAAGCATAATAGAGAAAGAATGCCTACCTGTACTATGATCCTTGTAGCAGAACTTCCCAAACTCTGAAAATAAAATCCAGAAACAAAAAACCATAATGCAGCACATTCAGTTGACTTGTTTAAATGCAATACATCTAAACAGAAAATACCAAGTTGTACTATTTAGTCTAGTTTGTGAGAATAAAGGGAAAGGTCATATGTGTGATGTACTAAGTATCAATTCTTAGCACTCAGCATTAAACTAATTTATTCTGAGCTCTGAAAGTCTGAGAAGGCAGACTGAGTCTAACTAAGAAGTTTTCTACACTTGCATGTGCTTCTGTTACAACTCATGTGGAGAGCAGCAAAGCACAGGCTATGCCCTTTGTACATTATCAGTGAGCTCAGCTTTTCCAAACGTGGTGAGTGAAGCTCAGACATCATCATCCCTCCAACTGTCCTGCGGTCCCCTGCACTGCACATACATCAACGCACATACAAATCCAGTTCCTGAACCAATCATTTTTTTTTGCTGAATTCTGGGTCGTGAGGGACAAATGTAAAAGGGTAACACACACCATCCTGAGACAACTGGCTTGATCCCATAAGAACTACAATCCTATTACAGAAATTGTAATAAAAAGTGTGCTTACCTGGGGGAAGGTGTGACGCTGCAAATGAAATGAAACAGTCTTTAATTATTTTGCACAAGGGCTTGCCAAACAGAATGTTGCAGCAGAGGAAGGGGAAAGGGGCCTTTATCTTTTTGATGCAATACACAACCAAAGGTAAAAGAATTATACAAAAAGAATAGCACAGAAAAATGCACCTTAATATTCATTCATGTTAAACAACATGTTGTATTACAAATTAAACATGTGTAAAATATGACATCATACAAACTCACTTTGAGCACCTGAAGGCTAAAGTTACTTTTAACTGTCTTGAGTTCCAAGTAAGCATACTGGAAATTTATTAGTTTAAAAATGAGAATGGAAGTGAATTTACAAAAGAAAACCTGGAATCTGCAGCTAATCCAGTATCTCTGTAAGTACTAACAGCAATCATAGAACCATGAGATTTGCACCTATCTTACAACTGGCTTTCCCTGAAGATAATTATGTGCATAGGGTAAACCCCATGCCAAAGAATTGTCTCCATGCACCAGGAATCTTTCTGAAAAAATTAAAAATTCCAATATTTGAAAGACTTTTGAGTCAAAATTCTATGTATTGTAGAGAAAAAGTGCTTACCACAGGTGGAAAAGGGTCGCTGTTGGCAACGATCACTACCTATAGAGAAAACAGATGAAACTGTTTACTCATCATAGAGCCTATTTAAATTGTTAAACATGTTAGAAAAATGGAAAATACTGGAATCTCTAAATTTACATACTCTGAGAATAATGCTATGGATGATCACTTTAATTAAGCAGTATTTTTATAAAAAAAGTTAATGCACATTATTAAGCAAAGAATAAATTTGTATGTATAGTTTACACAAGAGTCTAAGGAGATAAAAGACTTGCTCCCAAACACACGATGAGTCAGCTGTAGAGGCAGAAACAGGATTTTGTGTTACACCATATCCACTGGCCTGTACTGTGTGTCCTTTTTTGTCTTCAAATTTCCCCCCTCAAACTAGAAGATGAATTTATTTTCAATTTATTCAGTATTATATTAAATAAGACCTGATAATCAGTTCATTCAAAAAAAGTTAAGCCAAATGCAATAGTAATATCTTTTGCTGAGATGTTAATGTTTTCTCCTTAGAGGCTATTTCCTTTTTTTTTGTTTTCCCCAAACTGGAAATGGTTCATGTTATCTAGTGGTGTGAAAAGAAGGAGAGTTGGTGTTACCGGAAGTAAAAAGCTGTAGTATATACCAGGATAAGTATTAAATTTTAAAAATTTAATCAATAAAAATGAATCAAACAGTAAATTTTGAAATTTTAAAACAATGGCACATTAAAATGAATTTAAAAAGTGAGGGGAAACGAATTGGTACAATGTGTGTTTACACCATAGTATTAGCCCTGAGCTTCCTGGGGACTGAACTGAGAGGAAGGGTCCAAATAAATATAATTATGACTCATATTCAGAAGTCATATGAATTCTACCAAGTCACATTCATTCTCCATCTCCCATGTGAATAATAGCTATATAATCTATATCCTTAAAAAATTCTAATTACATCATAACTGCTATCTTAAGTTTTTAAAAAGAAACATGTAGGAAATTTTATTTTGTATACAATTAAGTCAATTATCAGCAAGAACCACCACAGCACAGCTAGTTAGCATAAGGCCTTTAAGAACCAAAGTGAATCAAATCATATGGATAAATTTGGGTTAAAGCCTTGGAAAATCTTCACTGAAATAAAAGGAGTCATGCCAAGTCATAACTAAGAATTTTTTCCTTTTGAAAAGGAGTGCTTACCTTCTTACTGGAATCTGAACTGCTTGAAGGGACAGACTGTAAAGAACATAGAACCCATGTTTTGCTTAGGTAAATGTATGGCAAATTAATTACAGTGCTATTTTCCAGAGCTATTTTATAGCTAACATGATGCCCTCGAAGTACCAAACAAGATATGGAAGAAAAATATGAATGTATTGGCAATAATCAACTGAATTAATTTTATTTTCAAAAAGCCCAATTATTTTGCTAGTTTTACAGAGTACTCTATAAAAGCTGTAAATGTTTCATCTAATATAAAATTTGAAATTTATTTAGAGTTAAAAAAAATAAATCAGTAGACAAAAAAATTAAGCTCTTCTACCTTTACCAAAAAAAGAAAACAACTCAAACTCGAAAACACATTCCCTCAAAAATAGAAAACCTATCATTGCAATAGAATCTGGGAAAAATGGGATATGCCACAGTGGATATAACAACATACACAAAACTCTTCTGATGAGCTTATTTCCAGATATGATTGTTAATAAAACATTTGAAGACAGTTCATCTTTATGGCCTCCCATAAATTTAATTATTGTTTTGTAAAAGTTGGACATAACAGCTTAGCTTCTGAACACTTTAGGAAACTGAAAACATGTTGGAAAACAAAGAGTTACCTGGCCATAGGTAATACCACTGCCAGACGAGGATGCACTCTGAAAAAAGAGATGAATCAGGTATTTATTTATATCTTTATGTGTTAGTTATATCTAGAAGTCATCCTTAGAGGATGTATGCTTCAAATCAAATTGACTTTACCTATACTTAAAATAATCTAGGGCAATAGTAAAGTATATTGAACTCGCATAAAGATAACTGATGTAAAAATTCTCCAAATTCTACTGTAGTCATAAGATTAATGTTGCCCTACCACAAATGCGGTTTACATTTACATATTTGACAAAGATGAAATATATTTAATGTTTAGGAACTAATGTAACTAATGATGTATTTAAAGTTGAGCTCATCATTAAGCAGTTTCTTGGCTAAAATTTCAGTTCCTGAAAGGCATTAGATGGGGTATTCTCGTTCTGATAGATATTTTTACTTGCTCTTGTGATTTTAAAAAATGGAAAACATATTAAATTTTAAAATAAACAACAAAAATTTCTCTCCTAATTAAAAAAATCACGGGATTAATACATAAAGACTGTAAAAATCCCCAAATCGCACTGTACAACATGCAATATCTGAAATTATTAAAGCATAAAAAGCATTATCAATAAGAATTATGACATTTTAGCAGTCTAATAAATTATGCATTTGTAATAGAAGATGAGTGGCCCTTAAAACATAAATTATTACACTTCAAGGAACTGACAATATAACACCTTTAAATTTTGCTTTGTAATCTCAGAGTAATACCTCAGACAAACACTATTTTCCTTAATGTATTTTGGAAGAATAATATAGCTCTACAGAAGAGAATCAAATGCAATTTGCAATAAGGAGATGAGTTAAGAAACATAGTAGGAGACAATCAGTAAAAACATCTATAGCCATCTTACATCTCTGCAGGCTTGTTGACTATATGCACCAGCAGCACCTCCCTAAGAAAAAAAAGAAACTTGTTATTTCTCACCTATAGTTACTTAGGAAGAAAAGTCACACTCACCCTCAATTCTGACTGACTAGAAAAGACTAGAAGATAAGGAGATTATTGTAGTCTCCACTGTAAATGTGTGAACACTAATGTGTGAACGTAAGAGCACTTCATATATTAGTGATTATCTGGTGGTACTTTGAAACATTTTAAAATAGGTAATGTCAAGACAACATTTTAATAAATTATGAAACTTTATATAGTTAAACATATGTATGTGGTATGTACATACATATACATGTAAAAATTAGGAAGCAGAAACTCAAAAGGAACAAAAGCTAACACCTTCCTGATATGTAGTCCATAAAATATAAAATGTCAAGGTTCAGCGTAAATAGCAATAGGTCCTTTTTTAACATATATCTCAATTGTTTTTATTATTAATACAATCAATAGTATACCAAAAACCTGTCATTTTTTTTCTTAAGTGAGAATGTAGACATACACATTTACTGATGACATGAGTGTTGTATATTTTTGCACTGTTGCATTTACTTTTCGATTTTTTTCTCATGTTTTTAATTTTGATTAAATGTTTAGACATAATTTTTCATTAAAAACAAAAACCTTATCTTGAAAGTGCTGAAAGAAAATCAAAATAATTCTGTACCTTTGACACAAATCTGCAAATGTTATAGTCCCTACAGTTAGTCATCATCTTGATAAAAATGATCAGGTCAGTCTTTGATCTATTCAGCACATTACCCTGTTGCATCTTTCACCTATTTCTGGTTGACTGGCTTAACCTGGCTAGGATTCATAACTTCACAAGTATCCCTTCTACACAAAAAATGAGAAGCTGAAATAGTCTTAGTTCTTGCAGATATCTGTGTGATTACTTCTGCGAGGAGGAACGACTTAGAACATTCAGAAAGGTTTGCATCAATCTTGTCTTGAGTAGAAGGGAGAATAGACACCTTGACTAATGCCACAGATAATCCCTCTCAGTTCCTTTTTTTTTCATGGTTCTATAATCTATATATTTCTATTTATCTTTTTAATTTCTCTTTCTGTTGTCCAGCTACTTCATATAATTGAATAAACTGCAATATTCATACCCTAGATCTCTCTTCATTATTTTCTATTTGCAACAGAAACTACCACATGAACACTCATATTAAATAATACCATTGAAGCCTAGGAGTTACTATCAATACAGTTATGCTGGGGACAAAAAAGTGAATGTGAGAAGAGTGCTTACAGGGCCACATCCACTCTTGCTTATTGTGTAGACTACTCCACCCTGAAATAAAAACAGAAGTCAATTATTTTCATATTAAAAAAAGGGGAGAAGGCAAAAAAAACCCCAAGAAACCCTGCTGTTTATGGCATGAAGAGCAGTGCAGCTGACAATGTGTATGTGCAAGCACGGGACAAACAAGTACAGAGGTTACCAGTTCACTGGCAACTGCCTGTAACAATTCTAATTTAGTATGAGACACTAGCCATCATCTGGATTTCATATAACTTTCATGAAACCTTTCAAAATTCTCCTAAAAGCTTCATATTTTGTAAAAAATTAATAACTTCATGTAGTTATGTGACAAGATGAGAAACTCAGCTCTTAGAAAAGAATGTGTATCACATATGAAAAAAACATAGTGCAGAACATCTGTTTTTAGCATATACTTCAAAATAATTTGTATTTCTCAGTATCTGGTAATTCCAGTTACAAGTAATAAAGGTTAAAGAAATGGAATATTACCAGATAATTCACTAATAAATATAATTCTAGTAGGTAGTAAGAAATATATCCTTGAGAATCTCCGTTTAAGAAACTGGAGACAACAGAAATCATCTAAGAGCTAAAGGGTAAATAAGAAATTAATGTTTGTTAATTTAATTAATTAACTAAAAGCCAAGTATACATTTCTATGATTAATGAAGTGAAAGTGGTAAGTGAGAATGTAGACATACACATTCCAGAAGCTTTAAAGGGCTAACCAGATAGTGATATCCCCGAAATTTCAAATGCAAATATAGTCCAGTGTTAAAAGCAATACAGACATTATACTGAAACGTTAATATAAGCATGAGTATCTGGGGAAATTTAAGGAAAATTTCCAGAGTTGTGTGAAACACAAGTATATTTAAATCTTTTATTTTGACTATTAAAAAAGGAGGAAAACGCCTAATGAATTAATAATAAGTACAGTTTCATTTTCATTATGCTACATATCACTGCAAATATAAAACATAAAACAAATGGTTGTGACTGTTTGTAAGCTCACATGCACACGCAGGTAGGAAACCTCTAGGAAGATGGAAGGAATCTTTTTTTTTTTTTTTTCCTTAAGAAGGACAAGTTAGTGCTTGACAAAAATGATTTAAGTGTGAAATCAGAGGTGGTGAAGTCACTTATGGGTAACAATACTGACAGCAAGCTATGGCATTCAATAGAGTCCAGGTACTGAACATTCAGTTTACTGGATGGATAACTTTGCAATTCTCTGTTAACTAGCAGAGAAGATATTTCAGTACAGTGTTAAATCACCTGAGCACTCTGTATTTACAGCATTTTAGGCACTCAAGATTACTAAAGGAAAACATGCACATGCTGGATTTTAGTAGTCATACCTGACTGCTTGAGTAGCTGTTCTGAGAGGAACCAGAAGGTCCAACCTGTAATAAACAACAATGGTATTTATTATTTTGCAGAAAAATTATTTTTATAGAAGTGATTTTCAGGAAAGAAAGTTCTGTTTGGTGGGAAAAGGAAGAAACCACAAAGTAGTTTCCTATCACGTCATTACACCAACTGACACTATTAAAATTATTTCAGAGGTCTTTCAAGCCAAATAATCAAGACTACACCAGGTGTTATAAATAACATAACTCTGCTGCTTCCATTCTTATTTGTCTGACCTCATACACTTGATTGTTCACCGTTGAGGAGGAGACCTACACTGCCAAAATCATTAAAAAGTAGACAAAAGCTTTTTACTGATATGACTGTAATCGCTAGCACATGTGCTGTAAAAAAAGTACAGAAGGAAAAGAGACTTCTTCACTGAGCTGCAAGTGATAGCTTCCAGAGGAAAAGAAATCAAATAGCTATATTTTATATCTAGATCATGATTTGTGAAAGGCAAGGGTTTAGAGCTGCTGAAATTAGTGATGTTGAACAGCAAGCAAGCCTATGAAAAAAAGTGAGAACAGAAAAAAGAAAACTTCTATTAGAAAATTACCTCAGATTAGCTAGAGAGAATCTGCAAAAGGAAATGGCAACAAGACTGACAACTACTTAGAAGGTTTTGAATTTTAATCAACAAAGGTGAATTGCTAAAAGGGAAATTTAATTGAGTGATAAGAGGGATGAAAATGTGACTAGAAGCAATTTTTGACTATGTCTTGAGATCCTGGGCAGTTAGCAGCATGTCAGTGTCTTTGAAGGAAGAATATTTACCATGATGCACCGGCCTTGTGTTGTGTAAGTCCCTCCACGCTGCAAGAAAGTACAGGTTCCAGTTAGTGTTTATTGATTGGGCATAAATACCAAATTACTTTAAACACAAAATCAACTAAATTCGCATTAATGGTCTGAGTGAAGAAATCAAGTGTTTCACTGCTGACAATATATTACACATTTTAATGGTCTCATCTGAAAACTGATGTTTACTAATTAAAAATAGCATTACCTTCAAAACTGAATACAAAAATGAAAGCATAGATGAGATCTCACTAGGAAAATAACTTCAATGGTACAATATAATCTTCATGCTACAAGCATGAAACAAGTGGACCAGTAGGACAAGAATTCTAAAACTGAGGTAACTGAATATTGTGAAATTGAAGAAAAATTGCTCTTACCTTGTTACATTCTACTTCTATCATAATCTGTTAAAAAAAAAGCGGGGGGGGGGGGGGGAGGAAAGCATTTCTAAATTATTTATTGCAGAAAAAAGCCACAGCTTATTGCAGGAAACAGGAAATATATTTGGTGAAGTTAGAGACTAAAGGTAGGTGTTCACTCTTGGTTAGATCACAAATTCACATAAATCAGTGCTCCTACAGTCAAGAATCAGTACAGTAGATATGAACAGACTTTACTTAAGCCAATCATGTTAAATCCGTTTCATATAAGCATGATTCTTGGACAAAAAAATTTAGCAAACTTCTTTCTAAGAATGCAAAGAAAAGAAATATAGCTACACAGCTGTATTTCCCAGGAACTAGGGCAAGAGTTAAAAACAACACTGTACACCAGAAGTACAGTACCGGTTTCCTTACAAACATTTTTTTTTCTTTATGGTATAGGTTGTTTTGATGACTTGATTATTACTTTCCTTATTTCTCTTGGAGAAAATAATATTTATTTTTCATCATTTTAGTAAGAGGTATGATCAGATTAAAATTATTGAAAACATATAATGATTTTGGCCATCTTAGATAATAAATGACAACAAATTTATGTCTTTTGTAAAGACAAAAATACTTTAATTTACTGTATTAATTATATGCAAATATATTCAAAACATACCTTCCTTTTACTTTTTTCTGTCCCGTTTACTGACTCAGGATGCATAGGTGTGAGAGTTTTGCTTTGAATTCCAACCCAAAAATTCTCTAGATTTTGAACAACAGTTGCACTAAAAAGCAAACAAAATAGTATTTCTTTTTCTATCAAAAGATTTCAGTATAAAATACCAATAAACTCTCCTCCCCACTTACCCCCAGCCAAGAGAATTCATTCTATTTTGGTTTTAAGTGTATACGGCACAAATTTCATGGAACACTTTCCCAGTGACTTATATTGTATTATCATCCAACATAATTTTGAAGATAAATAAAACAGATGCTGAGACAAGCAGAAGAGGAATGGACACTATTTGAGAAACACTGACCTTAGCAAAGATTATCAGCTCAAATGTCCATCAGAATTGTCACACCTCTTTTCCATTCTGAAAATCTATGTCTATGTAGGGAACAGATTTTTGTGGTGTTGAGTGGAAGCAATTGTGGTTTTGTGTTCTTTTGCCCAATCTTTGTATTCCTCAAGCTTTAATAAAGCAAGGCAAAGGTGGCCCTATCATAAATCTTCACTTCAAGCATTACAAGCTATCAAATGTTTAGATGTTTTCCAATTATATCAAGCATTCATTTTGTACACCAGTTGGTATTTTTTCAAGCTTCAGATCTGCAAGAAAAGTCTTCTGCTGTTCTCAGAAGTTAGTCCATGGGTCATGTGTCATAAATTTATTTTTAAACTTAAATTAGAAGAATTTACATCAATCTACTGTTCTTCCACTGTTCAAAATGAAAAATTGAACAGCGCCTGAACTTTATTTATTCGGGGAACTAGTTACATTCATAATTTTGCTGTTGTAATTAAAGAGGTCGAACTTGTTGCTCAAAGATCCATCAGTGACGCTGTACTTAATGGAATTATTTACATATGTTAAGATCTGTAGGACAGTGTTTACCTTTTACGTTATATTTTGAAATGGAAATCATATTATTTAATGGACATAGTAGGAAGTTATGACAAACTATGAAAAATACCATGATGGTGGCAAGACAAGAACACTAGAAACAGCAACACAGGTCCACCTCAATATAATCCCTATGTATAATCCATGGAAATAACATTTCAGGGGTGAAAAAAAGGAAGAAAAAAGAAAAATCATTATTTACATAAACTGAAGCTCTCTAACATCAGGTGGAGCAATCCATGTTGTTGTAATTTTCTGTTTCACATCTGAATTTGCATGAATTACTGCTGAATTCTGCAATTAAAAAGAAATATATGTAATTACCTAAGATGCAAAAGTGACTTTTACGTATATTAGTAAGGGAACTGTCTGTACTACAACAGGTAACACTGATGTCCTAAAACAGCCGGGTAGCTTCTATGTTAGATTCATATCACATATAGAGAATACACGTAGTTCTTAAAAAAGTCTAATTTTTTAAACTCTTTGCCATATAAAAAAATGCTCAGTACAACTATTATTTAAAAGAAAATCGAGCTTAAGTAAGTCTTCCAAAGACTGAATACATACCGTCACGTTATGACATTCCAAGCCTTTAGTGTTTGGATCTGTAATTTTAAAAGTACCAACAGGAATATCTCCATCTATTTCTCGAGCTTGTAGATTAAATCCTTTAAAACCAGCTTCTCTAAGCGCTTCTAGAGTCACTGTGAAAAGAAACATTTTGAGAAATTTGATTTCATGTACAACTAAAACCTCCTAAAAGTTTAACATCTAATTTTGTTCACTCCAAGGGAAAAGACAGTATATGTATGACTTTAAAAAATATTTAAAAAGCTTTTCTTAATTATAAGGAGGATGAAAATAAAGGGAAAAAAATTAAAGTAATATGAAATTTATGATTTATTGACAATTTTAAAAGGAATTCTGCTCTACCAAATTACCAGGGGCTCTGCTGACCAAAAGGTTATTGTCTGTCCAATTAGGCCTACAAAGCCAAAATAGCAACAGGGCAAAGAAAATTGCTTTTCTTTCTACCTCTGTTTTAAAAGACAATACTAATTTTTGCTTAAGGCTGAAATGCAGTCACTTTTTTAAAAAAAGTATTACAACTTGGAAGAGAGAAACTGGACAGTTTGGCTTTCATATTTTATATTAAATATAAAAAATAATAATTATATGACTACTCAATTTTACTCAACTCTTGTTACTGAAAGAGCTCAGAAAAATATGGAAGAAAGTAATCTTGTGTTTTGCATATATCCAAACTGAAATTAAATTTCAAAAGGCATAATCAAATTTCTTATGATCTATTATAACGTTGCTCTGGTAATTCCATTATTAGGCACTTTTGCAAATAAAGAATAATGGTATGTGTAGTCATTAAAAATAAGGAGAGATGAAGTGGGAATGACGCAGAAGTCAAGGCAAGGACCAATCCTACCTTGTTAATTTAACATTTCTAAACACCTGCATAATTAGCCTTCCAATTTGTCATTGACTTTCAGTCCTAGTTCACTAATTTTCCCCAGGTCTCATAGGAGCAATGACATCCAGCGGTTGAACGCAGTGTTAAATCAAGCAGAGATGATATTGTAAGAGTGCTGGCACATCCAATGCCACAGGAAGGGTAACCTAGTGCAGCTCCCTGAGACAAGGTGCTTACAATTTGAAGCAGCAGAAAGCTAGTGCTAAAATTAGGCATGTTTAAAAAGAAAAAAGAGGGGGAAAAGTCAAGTTTAGTAGCATCTGGCATTCAATATTTTTCCCATTTAACCTCACAGAACAGTCTGCGTCTACTTAAATCCATCTATCATTTTTCTTTCCATAATACTTTAAAAGTAGTGATCAGTAATCAAACAGCCCTCCTATCCTGGAAGGAGTATTCACAGGTTTTTCCAAGAATAGGAGCTATAAATGGACTCTAACATTTCTCCGTTCTTCTCTCTATATATCACTCTCAGCGGAAGCCACATCCATGCTACAAGGTGCAAGTACAACAGAATCCCAGCTAGACAATGGCCAATTAGTGAATAATGCTCTTTTTCAGCTACTGAGATACAACAACAGACATGTGACAGGTTACAACTCTCTTCCACTTCCATGCTTCTTCTAGCATGAATGTCTACAGAAAGACGCTTTCACAAGTCACTTGAAGCGTGGCAGCACCATGAGATGGCATCATATGGTGGAGAAATAAGGATGTTAATGTGTTCCGTCCAAGAGCAATTTGGGATTAGGAAGATAAAAAGGTGGTTTAAATCACAATAGCTCCACCTCCTGCAATTTGATAAAATCTGGGATACAGCTCTCAGAAGGATGACTCAAAATGTCTTGCTCTTGAGTTGTCTCATACTGCGTCCTGAATTTTTAATTTCCTGTAAGATGACAGCATGTGAACAACTAATGAGCAGGATCCTTTTGTATTGCAGAGGCCTGATTCAACAGCAAATGGTCAAATACAAAGTTAAAGAGCAACTAATTATTAGTCCAGTTTAGCCAGCTGTCCCATTTAACTTTAATTTTGTCACAAAAATTACAGCATAAAGTTAAGTCAAACTTATTAGATAGAGAAAATAACAATATATCAGATATAGATGAACAAGATTGAAGTGTAAAAAAATATTATCAATATTGAGAAGTAAATGGGTGAATTTCTATGAAGACTAGTAGTTCTGGAAGACACAAAGATTTTATGTTGTTCAGATAATTTACCTTGGATTTCATTGCCTGGCTCAAAGTTATCAAAAGATACAGCAATAATATATGGTGGTGCAGATGTCTGTGGTTCGGCTTTGTAGTTTGGTAACAGAGAATCACAATCGATTGAGCTATTTGTCTGTGGGAAACCAAGGATTCCAGGCAAAAATATCCCACAGAACAAAAAAACAAAGCAGGAGTGTCTTCTCATCTGTGGAAGAAAAAGACAATATAGCTCATAGTATCTTCATTTTAATAGTTGCCATATTTGACAAATATCTGCTTTTCTCCAGGACAGGAAACAGAACAAGCCTAGAAATCTGCACTTTCTTTGCTTTCATATATTTTGTAGAAAATACATTACAATCAAATACTTCTATACATTGTCAGAACAGTGCAACAAGAAACACAAATATTTTAATTTTAGAAGACTGAATTATTAATGGAAGTTTAAATTCCCTGACTGCATGACAGCAATCCATTAACAACCATGTCTTCAGCATTATACCTTTGAACTAGGAAATTCTTTAATCAAAGTTTCTCATGATTACATTGGCAGATTTAGCTCAGCTCATGGGTCATTCAAGAACTAAGATGCAATCCTTGCCCTCTCCAACTGTAGCTATAATCCAGTATGACTACTGTGCTCTCTTTTGTCTGCTTTCCCTACTCACACTTCCAAGACACAGTCAAGAAATCTAGTCAAATGCCCTGGAGAACTCCTGACGTTTTTGAAAACATTTGCTTCATGAAGGATTCAACAGTAGACTTCAGCAAAGTCATCTGGAACTATTGAAAAATACTAAATTGATTCCTATCATGATTCCTATGGGTTAAGAATAAACTATACCCAGAAGAGAAATTCACAACACATAACTAAGAGGCAGGACTGAAATCCAGGCTTCAAGGGCTGTCTGTGAAAACAAAAAGGGTTTTCCTTATAATTCACTAAAAGTACTGACACTGATAGTAAACTGTTTCCAAGAAAGAAAGATTTCCTAGTAGTATTCTCAATTGTTTAATACCAGATTTTATGGCCCATGTGCAAAGTCTGAACATTCAACCATAGCACTGCATGATTTTTAAGGCCATTATATCTAACAAATAACTCACAACTCCAGCTACAGAAATGCTGATACCACTGTTAAATCACAAGAAGTATTTAACAATCCTATTTTACATGCTCTCTGCTACAGGATTGCCTTGTGGGACACAACAGACAGTAACAGAAAGAATAGAGATATTTACTTGAGATTCTTTGAAGCATTTCAAACACAATGTAAGAGATATGTTCAATTAATATGTTTGTGTCATTCACCTATATATCTTAATTGATTTGTGAATGTGTAAGTCAATTCAGTTTTGCATGTGCTAATGAAATAAGTAACAGAAGCATCTGGAAGCAGGGGAAAAATACACAATTCTAAACACCCATGTATTTAACTCTGAACTTAAACAAATTTTTAAAAAGCCACTGAGTCAACAAATAATAAAAAGTGACTGTGAAGTGTTGAAAGTGCAGCAATCAGGAAAGTGATATGTGAAAGTTATCATGCCTTTAAAGCAGATGAAGACTGTTCCTCTCAAAAGTGTCCCTTAAATGGGACCCTGGTAAGCATTATGTTTTGGTATCAGTATGCTGGGTGTGGTTATCCAATCTCTTGTGACAATTTTGACACGGCCCACCTCTAATTAAGTTTTAAATACAGCATGCAGGTGCTATTATATCAACAGATGTGGTAAACAGTGATTTAATATGAAGCAGTCTGTGTGTTGTTGAAATCGTTGTCTGACTCACGGAGAGACGGAAAAAAAATCTGTTTCTAATTAGGTGTGCTATTTCAAAGCACAAAGTGCTTAGTTTAGCTAGAATTGGAAAATTGTCTGGAGCTGCACTCTACCATGAAAGAAAATGAGTCTGAAATCTCCTTTCCTCTTTTTCTAGCTAGAAAAGAGCCAGAAACACAAGCACAACAAGTTGAAACAAGGCTGAGATGTCTTCTCTCTGCATCAGCTCTCTCATTTAATAGTTCAAGAGTATCCTAGGAGACTCATCATGCCATTTTTGGAACTAGGTTTTACAAAATTCCAAGTTGATTTGAGGCAGAAAATAACTTCCATGGGCCCCAAGTTCCAATACATATTCAATGCAGCCATATTATCTTGCATCACAAATTTACCTTCTCTCCATAAAAAATGTAAAGAAAAAGAGGTAAATATGTATAAAATAGAAGAATAGGGAATTCTAGCATTTAGATATTGTTTTCAAGCTCCTATTTGGATACAATTATGTATCCTCAGTTCCTTCATCTGATGGAAAATTCTATTTGTTTTTTATCACAGATTCAAGCCTTTCTTCCTGTGAGTCTATATGCCCTCATTTTTGCAACACCTGAGCTTCTACCTCTTCCATATTTAGTCTAATATGGCTTCAGGACAACAATTAGGTCCCTTCGTGATACTTAGCTACAGTGTTCAAAGTCTACTGCACTCAGGAAGAGACAGTTGGTGGTTTGCTCTTCCAGAGCCTTGGGCAAACTTCTGAATAGAGACAAAAGTTGCTTTAAAAGCTTTTAAATATCGAGCATTTAATGAATATGATAAATACCTTTCTGCAGTTTGAAAAAAACAGTCCTGGCAAGTGCTGCCAACAGTTTAAGACTAAGTTCTGTATACCCCTTTCCAATCCCATTCTTTGTGAGTATTTATCTCCTTTCTTTTCTTCTCCTAGACACTTTTGATGAACCACACTTACTCTTTAGCCTTTGAGAATCAGTATCACCAGTTAGCGTGCACCCTGTCCACCACATCCCCAGCAACACACCTTATCGACCAAGTGTTGATGCGTGGGCATCCTCTGGTCCCTCTGTGGTCAGTGTGGAAGAGCTGCAGCCGGGCACTGCAGGTGTCTCAGGAAGATGAGAGAGAGCAGGTGGAAGGCTCAGCCAATCCATGGTAGGGCGGGGAACCAGCACAGCCAATCCGGGTCAACTGTGCATCTGCCGTGGAAATTGGGACACCACAGGTGGGACTGTCCTGCCCAGAGTTGGCGGTGACAACACACTCCTCACAGGTGAGTCACGCCCCCTCTGACCTTTATCTAGGCATCTGGCATAGGTAGGGCTTCTGAAAGTGGTAGCCTAACCTACCTATGTTGACTAAACTCTTCAGAATTATGCTATTAAAAAAACCCTACTAATATTTCATAAGCAATCACAGTAAAATACTCTACATTAGTCGGTTACCTTGGCATAACAGCTGCTGGTTTTTCACTTTTTCACTCCTTTCTTACAGTTGGAAAAGACATTGAAAAAGAATTTTACAGTTGTAAAATTTCAATCATTGTAATACTGCCAAGCATTTTCTTGAAGAGCTAATGAGGCTGTTTCATCTCATGTAGCTTGAGGGAAGGATCTGAAGTTATTGCATCTGACCTGCATTCAAAACTAAACCCTATTTTTCTTTTCAGAAACATTTTCACAAGATCTCTACTGAAGACTGGAAGAAGTTCAAAAGCTGGATGAAATATACAATAGAATAGAATATTTTAAGTTGGACGGGATCTACAATCATCCATCTAGTCCATCTGCCTAACCAGTTCAGGGCTGACCAAGGGTCAGAGCATGTTGTTAAGGGCATTGTCTAAATACCTCTTTAACACTGACAGGCTTGGGGCATTGACTACCTCTCTAGGAAGCCTGTTCCAGTGCATGACCACCCACTCAATAAAGAAATGCTTCCTAATGTCCCGTCTGAATCTTTCCAGCACAGCTTTGAACCATTCTTGTGTGTCCTATTGCTGGATAGCAGGGAGAAGAGATTAGCATCTCCCTGTCCACTTGCCTTCCTAAGGAAGTTGTAGAGGGCAATGAGGTCACCCATCAGCCTCCTTTTCTCTGAACTCGACAAGCCCAAAGTCCTTTGCTGCTCCTTGCAGGACATTCCTTCCAATATTTTCAGCAGCTTTGTTGCCCTCCTCTGGACACATTTAATGACCTTTACAATAAGACAGACATTTTTATTTAACAAGGGAATTCTGTTCTCTATGATTCCACGATTCTATGACAACAGGAAATCCATGAACCAAAGACTGTTCATAAGAACATTCTTCAATTCCTTGGTATTTGTGCACTTAAAATATAATTCACAATGTTTACAGTGTTTCTATTTTTAAGATTCAGTACATTTACTAACTGTATTCTCATTCAGTTAATCACCTTTAATTAATGAGTAGCATTTTATTTACATTGTTCCATTATGAAATACAGTATTTCTTATCTGCTATTATCCATTAGGGAAGAGATCATAATCTGTCTTTTCTTACTATACCACCAAACTTACCATTAATACCAACGTTATAAATAGCAATGAAAAATTGTGCTGGACACCACAAATGCAACAGCATACCAGTAACACCATCAAATAAATTATACAGTAAGGAATGTCATCTGCTCACGCCAGAAACACATAACAAAAGAGATGGGATCTCATAAATGCATATATGCAAGAGCTCCCTCATTCCCTGCTAGGAGATACTGAGGGTAACCAGAGGGATCAGAACTATTTCTCCAGGCTACTCTGAGCAGCAGTGAGCACCCAATGAATATTTGATTTGACAGGCAGATAGATAAATGTCAGGCAATGAATTGCTGTAATCTCGGTAATATGGTTATAAATAAGCACAGATAAGACAAGCAATATACTTATGTTAGCTGTAGCGCTAGTAAAATACAGCACTGAATAAGCTGGTAAAGAGTCAGACCATTAGTTTACAATGTGCAAGTTGTAAACCTGCGTCCCTCTTACACAACACGCTGCTTGCGGTTTATTTCAAAGAGCAGTATTCCCACTGAATCAAACATAGAACACTGGTTCAGTATTAATGTACCTGTACTTCAGAATAGCTAATTTAAAAAAAAAAAAAAAAAAAAAGTCTTTTTCAGGTCTCCACACTTGAAAGGACAATTTTGAGATCATAAGTTATATACCAACTGAACAAGTAGTAAACTCCTGACTACAGTGAAACCATGATTACAAAGTTTGTTATGTACTCAAACTACTGTGCAAGTGTAGATCAGTGCTGCTGTATGCACATGGACTTCCCTCGCTCTTGGAATGCCAACAACGCAAATTGTCGTAGGAATATTAGGGGTGTTTTGGGGTTTTTTTTGAGATATCTGATTGTATGGTAGCCCATAAAGAGTTAGATGGCCTTTCTTTAAAATAATCACATTAGAACAAGGCAGGGAGCATGGCAGAGAGGCTAGAGTCCAGAACACTGAAAAGAAAGGGATGCCTACTGGGCAGTGGGTGAAAATTTTAAAGGGTACATGATGGACAAGGGAAGCCAGCTACTCATCCAAGCAAAAGAATATCTTCTGGAATAAAGGACTTCAAACCCTGGCAGAGTTTTCTAGAAATAGTTGGTTTCTACTAAAAGCTGTTTAAACCAAATCAGATGAAGCAGCCTGCTTCTTTCTTCCTCACTGACACTAGGATCTCCAATCTCCTTCATGACACTCAACAGCTTTTCACTTGCTCCCTGCAACACCTGAGCCAAAGATTATTTTTCTTCTGGCAGGCTACATTGCATCTGGAAATGCTAGAAAGCATACAAAAGCTTCAGCTCATGTCCACATATATACATGAATAACAAGGTGAAATATCTGAGGGTTATTTTCTTAAGGATCTGGTATCCTTATCAAACTGATATGATGTTTCCAGTGCGCAGTACTGATATACCACTAAGTCTTGGACTGTGCAGGAGAATTGACAAACTACTTGCTTGGATACCTCAGATGTGCTGGACACAATGAACGATATAACACTAGCCACTCCAAAATTATTTCAGAGAAAATATGCATAACAAAGGGACTTCTGAATATGAAGTGGTGAGTTTATAGCTATATACATCTTTTGTTAAGTAATCCAAACTGACTCTATTGAACAATAAAAGTAAGTGGGAAGGGAGAGAAAGAAACTTCATCTCTTCTAAACCCTAATTTTCATAATTCTGAGAAAGAAAACAATTTCTGAACATTTTTTACTCCTCTTAAGTACCATCTGCCTTCCCAAGATATCCCAATCCTTTTCTTTGTTTCCTGACATCTATTTTGACAACATGAGAAACTTCTGTAATATCCCACATTTCATTTCCAAATGAAAGTGGTTTTCTCATCACGCAGTATTAGTGCTATAAGAAGATGTTATCATTGCTGTAATACTCCATCATACCTTCTGTGTAAAACTTGAAAATGTTCAATTGAAGTTATTTTGAAACACATTCTGGTCTAAATTTAGTGGTCATGATTATTAATAGCTTTGTGAATTGTATCATAATGATTAAATGAAGGGACAGATTTACTTACTTTTCTTTCAAAAATAGTTTGTCTTCTGCCTTATACTGGTGTGTCAGTATTTGTAACCTGTTTTCAAGGCCTTTAAGTATTTTTTATTTATGAAGGAACATTTTGCTTCCTATGCTCAATAAATAGCTTCCTTTCTCAAAAATTCACCAACATATCACAGAGTAGAATACATATTGCTCAAAATAGCTCTAGCTGTAAATATAGTATTACTCTTCAAAAAAACATTATTAAAACAGGACATTGTAAGAGCCAATTAAAATTTACATAGTATATTTTTCACTCTTAAGGAAATATGCTAAATGTGTTCTTGATAAACATAAATCAGCAAACCACATTTTTCTAGGAAAAAAAATTATATGGAAGTCATAATTTCCCACATATAAAAAAATGTAAACTCCTTTTTGTCTATAATTTATTGTCTTTGTTCATGCTAGCACTTTTCCTATCTGATTGAAACACTGGCACCTTTACTGTAAGTCTGATACTCTATAAATAACAACAATGGTTCCCTCCCTGAAAGTCCTAGTTAGATGATGTCAGTGGGAATCTTACAAGAGAATTAACGAGCAAAAAAAAAAGGTTTTGCTTGACTACAAAAGAATAGGAAGGGAGTGATCAAATGGATTACTTCTACCAAACCTTTTATGCCACAGTAGATATGAGCGTGAACAAGAGTCTGCAGAGCTTATCAATGCCATACACTTTACGTGCTGCTCAGGAGAAACACCTGACATGAACAGCACATACAACAGCAATGACATATGAACATTGCATCACCTTATCTCACGCATCGTGCAAGCTGACAAATAGTATTGTCCTCATGTGCTTTTAAGGTGAGTGCTTGGGTGGGGCTGCAAACACGTGCAATACTTCATATAAGCCACCATGACTGCCATTAGTTAGTGATTTACCAGACTCTGTATTCACATTTAAGTAAACCTAAACATTTGTTAATGGAATGGAAGACATGAGAGTAGAGGGATCTCACTATCAGAATATTCAGTTCAAAAGAAAACGGAAGCCTTAATATTAACAATCGATATCCATTGTTTTCACAGTCACAGAGAAGTTAAATAGTCTTACATACATCACCTACTGGTATTACTGAAATCTGCTCTTTGAATGTACTTTGTGTTTATTGATTCAGAATACTTTAAGTACAGCTGAAATATGTTTACAGGCTACTTATAAATCCCCAGGGTCTAGAGAATTCTGCATAGTAGAGTTAGTGCAATGCATATGTGTGTATATATATATATATATATATGTATGTATGTGTGGTCCACCGGCGAGTGAGCAGCCAGGGTTCAGAAATGTAGTTCAGCTTTAGAGCTTCTAGCAATCCAAAACTGCATAGCTACATGATACAAAACTCTCTGGTATAAACTCACTTTGCTGATTCACTCTCATTCACTAAAAAATTTTGTCTGCTTAGTCTAATTGAATTTTGACTAATTTAAGAGACACATCATTTCATGTCTGTAACTGATACCTATGAAACCTGCACTACTGTATGCTCAAAAAAGGCATGAATCTATTATTAATAAGCATAGGTCTGCAGCTTATAAGAATTTCTTTCAATCTCTTACGCCAAGAAGGTGCTGTTCTTACTAGTTGACATTCCTTTGGAATTCAAAATCAACTTTAAACACTTGCTATCCACTTCTTCAAAACTGTAACTCAAGAAAGTTTATTACTTATCTTTATATCAATCTATACAGGTTGTTCCTAGGTACAAGAATGTTATTGTAGATTTGTGGAGTCTCAGCTTCATAATTTACAGAAGCTAAAAAGCATTTATCTTTGAAAGAGGCATACTTTTTTGATAGGAAGACAGGTAGTCTAATTTTCCCTAACAACATGTGCACAACTACTTGAATAGAAGAGCAAAACGGAAGCGGAGGAAAGAGGGGAGGGCTCATGAGAGATGGGCTCATATGCTTGTTTCCAATAATATCAGATTCCCAAGAAAGAGCCACTTAATATATTTTCCAGGACATGATCAACAAGGTGTCTGTTATTGTACAATTTTCCAACAACAAATAATTACACTTCCACTGGAGTTATTCTATTTGTCTCTGGATACACCTTGCAAACAATAGTGAAGTAACCCCAACTGCTTCTTGTGAGGCACGGAAGTATTATTATTTTTACCTAATTCCACAGATGGGGAAACCAACTCACAGAGGGATTAAATGACTCGGCCAAGGTCATATAGAAAGTCTGTTGCCACTCATGGTATGTGTCAGCCCTTGTCAGCACTTAGTGACACTCCCTGAAAAGTTCACTCAACCCCTTTCTCTGCGTAGGCCAGCGTCTTCAAGATTTCATAAGTATCATCTTCCACCATACCTTGTCTGGAAGAAGAAACTGCATCAGCTGAGGTCAGAGTCAGGCTGAACATGATCCCCAATTAACATCTTTCTTTCTGTTTCATTAGGACTCCTGATTATCTCCAGAATTTAGTTTGTTTCCACGTCTGCCAGAAATTCCTCCTAAGAGACTCCTCTAATTTAGAACTAAGTAGCTAGGCAAGGTAATATCCATAAAATAAATACGTGCAGTAATTGTTTTCAGAGATTCATACAAATTTTTCTCAGGACACAAACCTTCCACTTAACTCCTGCACTTAAATCCCTCCACCTCCCTTTCCTATACGATATAAATCAGCTCAAAGTTTCATAAATTCATGTCATACCATACCATGTGTACCTATATATGTATATATGTACACATACAGATAACATAATACCTCCTATACGGACGGTGTTGCACTACAGATGGGAATGTCTAAGTGTATAAATCTTACAGTAAAAATTAGCAAGAATAATCTAAAAAAAAATTAAAGCACGTATCCAAAAGTATTTAACTTTTACAGTAACTTTCCAACAAAATCTCTGATGTATCTTATATGTAAGCATTTGTGTGATGCATTTCACAACTTATTATTTAGTTGTGTTTCTGCATCAGAACAGTTAGTGGACTTAGTTTGGATGATTGCTTTGGGTGTGAAAAACTTAAGTGCACATCATATGTGAAGCACATAGTGAACACTGCATTTTGCTTAGCTTAAACAGAAATGATGAGATTCAGCCACAGCCAAATGAAAAAGCCCAAAAATAAGTCACCATGTTTAAGACTCAAGACCAGATCAACAGCTGTTTCTTCTATGCTGGTCATGTGAGGTTTCTGATGCTACATCAGACTGTTGAGATTCCCCTTCCCCTCCCTCATCTTCTTGAAATTGAGATCTAGGATTCTTGTATACTAACCTGTTTCTACTTAAAAGCAATCCTATGCCAATAATAGCACAGAGACTGCATTAGATCGGTAGAAAAAAAGCAGACCTGCCCTAAGTATTTTTCTTTTATTAATTCAATAATCAAGCTTTTGAGTTCACTCATCAATAATGCTGCTCCAAAATCAGGAGTGCCTTTTATCTGAAGACAGAAAGAGTCATTTTGTAAAACAAAAGAATAGACATGAGAGCTGGAGCAGCTGCCAACTATTCCTTGCTCTGTCACAAATTTCCTGTATGACTCTAACAAGTTATTAATCTCTATATGTCTCATCTAGAAAATGGGATAATGACATTTAACTATTTCATTGGGAGGCTTAATGGTTGCGAAATATGCTGAGCTCCTTGGATGGAAAGAAGCTGCTGTCAGTAAACAGTAATAGCCTGATTATGTTTGGTGGGAAGGTTTTAGGAGAGTCACTTTGTAACATCAATATGGCAATTCTGCATTACACAGACAAGAGTGGCTAATCAAGTGAATCAGGAAGAAATTTGTGTTTTACTTCACTAGTGGTATTTATGCATATTGCCTGGACTCCAAAATCCAGATGAGTTCTTAATGCCCTGTAAATCTGTGGAAAGAGACACCTTCTTTAGAGAATAACACATCCTTTACTGTTAGAATCTAACTGCAAACATCAGCCTACAAAAGATTTAGAAACATGCCTATGAGCTTTGAAATCTATTACAGATTAGTACATCCCACCATGTGACAGATCAGAGTCATAGACAGTAGCACAGATATTGTTGCATCCTTGTTGACTTTCCCTCTGATATTCTAGAAAACAATGTATCTGGCATCCACATCCTCTTAGAAATGCATCTGCAGATTCTGAACACATTTGTGAAAAAATATTTATTCAGTGGGTGAAAACTAGAGATGCTTAACATCTCTAAAAACCCCTATATAACCTTTTTGAAACATCTCTGTGGATGTAGGTGTCCAATGTTAAATTCACATATTCAGCAGTTCTATCTTTGCCTCCCTCCAGTCTCCCATCCTCTCCCTTCTTCCTACCAATCTTGGCTGGGTTTGGGTTTTTAGGTTTATAATTCTTTAATTGAGAAGATAGTGTGATATCAAATACTTTTCTAAACTGATTTTTGTCATGAAAATGTGATGACTGTCTGCTAGAACCTCAGGAAACTCATGCTGACAAAATGAGTGGTAATGTATTTTTGGGCAACAACTTGAAACTATTGCATCTACTTCTGCCATTGCAATCCTCATTTCATTTGTCATAAGGGATTAATACTGACCACCTAAATCCTCTGGGATGTTTTAATTTTGACAAAAATGTCAATGAGCATTTGTTGTTTTCCTCTTCATATTAAAAGGTGGCCTGAAGCAAATATATCTGTTTATATATATTGTTTGTAAATACTCAACACCACACTACTGATACCTCAGAAAATCTTGATATGCACAGCCAGTACCTTAACTACAGGAAATAACAACCCACCTTTTTACTTGAAAAAGGAACTTAACCAAGCATTCCCTTTCACCCAATACATGTTACTAAATAACAGGGAAGAACAGCAGCATCACATAACTGGCAAAATAGTATTCTTGTGCCACTGTCTACAGAACACATTCTCAAATATAAAGCATGGCTTTCATGGGATTACTAGGCATGTTTATTACAATCATAGCAGAAATAAAGTCTTCTAATCAAAGTGGCACTACAAAGTAGAGCACTGGTCCATCCAGTTCTTAATGCTTTAGAAATCTACCTAAATTTTCTCTAGAAAGCATTATTTGTCTTCAGGAGAGCCATAGTTCAGGAAAAAAAAATAAATCTTGGAATAATCATGAAGTTCTCATATTATTTGGTCAGATGCAGGGCAATTAGCAAGCTAAAGAGTATTTAAGATTTCAGTACATTACTTTGCAATGTTGTGCTGAGATCTCTCCACAGCAATGCAGCTGAATAAGGATCCTCTCACACCTGTCACTTTTCATGGTTTTATATCTTAAAGATCAGAAGATCCCACGGCATCACATTGGTGCCTATGGAACTTCTGTATCATTGCAAAGTAGTCATTCTGAGTGCAGCCAAAAGGTGCAATTTAAATAGATCTGTAGGTAGTTGCAATTTTCAGTTCCATCACCAAATGAGTCAATTAACATCAAGTAAAGCAAAAGTCTGGTTATGATATATATGTGTCTAGAATTCTTACAGTGGGTCAGCAGGTTAAAATGTTAATTCTGCCGCAAGCATATTGGGAAACACTCATGAGCTAATTAGTCAAAACCGTGAAAAGAAGAAAATGTTACCATTTGCTGCAGCAAATTTCAGAAAATCTATAACAATTGAGATGAAATTTGCTACTTGTAACACAGAAGCGCTGCGACTGTTTCCGCTTGGTAGTGTCTAATATTGCTAACTCTGTATCAGTATATGAAATCATAGTATCAGTATATGAAATAGATAACAATATATGAATTATTATGGTAAGGTTACAAATTAGATGTAGGAATACCTGAATAGACTGCTCCCCTTCTCTTACCGTTTTCAGCTTGTTTCTGTGCTGTCAATCCATTGCAACAAGAATAATTTTTATATATATTTCTATTAAAGTGCTCAATTCAGGCTCTTGTAAGACAAATGATAGCAGATAAACTACAGGAGACAGCATTAAACCTCTGAAAACTCTCGGATTAACATTACTCTAAATTTTAAAACAAGAGGATGCATCTGCTTTTCAGATTGCTGAATAATCGATGAACTGCGACTTATTCAACACCTAAAACTGATCATCCACTGAAACTGGGGCTTTTCTAGCATGTGTTTGTACTCTAGAATCCTAGTTCTAAAATTATGTCAGGGCAACTTAGTTCCAGACATTTGCTTTCAGTAAAAGGAACGCAGTAAATACTCAGTACAAGCTGATCTCACTGACATGTCTGTACAAATCTATTCTTGCTTATAACAACACAGAGATTTAAAACTGAGAATGAGCCCTACTTTTAACTCAGCAGGCAGTGTCTACCAGCAGGACCTAACACTCAGTGGAGAAAAATGTGAGCTTGGCATGACTAAGGTAGGCATTAGAAGATGTACAGCTGGGAGTGGCTGAACTGGAATGGGCAAGGTCGAGAGTATTAAAATTTGGCCTATTTCTTCTCCCAAAATTGTACAGGGACAAGATGCCATAAAATTGGCGTGTAAAAAATAGCAAATATAAATCACTGCTCAAAAAAAGTGTTCAGAAGAATATGTATGAAAAGTTAATACAAATTAGCAATTAAAAAATGTAAAATGTGATGACACATTTAAAACCTTGAAGGAAGAAGGTATAGATTACTAGTTTTCCCTTGAATCTTCCTCTTGAAATCTGTTTGGCTAGATCAGTGGGAAAAAAAAAGAAAAATATAACATTGTGTATCAATGTTATCAAGTAGCTCATCCTGAACTCCCCAGTTGATTATCTTTCCATCTAATTTGAACTGTGTGAAATTGTAAAGGACATACCATACCAAGCAGCTACAGAAACTACCGTGCCAAGATTGCAGAACTCTTAAATTGTGCAAACTCTTGTGCCTTGCTACAAAGGCAGAAGCATATAAATGTTGAACTGGAAAAGTAAAAGAGGAGAAAAGGAGCCAGAGAAGTCAAGTACTCCACTAGACCCCCAAGTCAGAACTGCAAACAGTTTGCAATTTCCACTTTAACATTTTCAAAGCTTCAGGTTTGAGCGACCCTAAAGTAGCTCTAAAGGACTGAGATTACTACTAACCACTCTGTTCATGTGCAGCTCTTTCCCTGTCATGAAGAATATGGTAAGAATATTTAGTGGTCTTGGAAAGACGTAAGCATTATATTTTCTCTCCACATAAAGCTCCATGTGGACAGTTACAAGAACAAGACAGAGATAACCAATAAAATGATAAGTGGCTTAGCTACCTTATGAATTAAATTTGTTCTTTTATCCTGTATCAATATTAAATGTTTAATGGGTAAGTATAGGAAGTTTATAATTTCAGAGCATAAAAAATAACTTTCATTATAATTCTTGCTGTGTAACAGATGATGTAAATAAGGTTAGTGTAGAAGAATTTACTTTCTTTATAATTCATATATATATAATAAACCTCAAATTGTAATGTCTATGTGGTAGCTTCAAGGTACCTGAAGTTTTATGCATTTATAATTCATACTTGGAATGAGTTTAAGTGTTGTTTAATTGTAGAGGTCCACTTAGTTGGAAGGGTTCAACACAAAGTTTAAGGGCTGACACTGAGCTATATGGTGATGATCTGAAGCCCTGGGGAAGTGGGACATCCCTTAATTTATTATGATGCTAGTGGAGATGCATCACAAAATTTTCTGTCCTCTTGGTTAATGACAACCTTGATTCTAATTCCTTAACTGCGGAAACTGGAACTAGTTGGATAGACATGTTCCTCAGTATGCCGTGGAAGCTCCATGCAAGTGATGTAGAGATAAGAAAAAACAGCAATCCCAGGCAAATTCATTTGGAGGCATCTAACTTACACGCTTTTGCCCAGAATAAAAAAAATAAATAATGAAAAAAAAATTGGAAATATCAGTATTTTAAATACTGAGAACAATGGTTATTATTTTTCAAACCTCTTAGTTTTGTATGGTTGAATTTCCAATCCTAGTTCTAATCTCAGTGATTTTGCTTTTCTAGCTAAAGGGGAGACTCTTCTGCTGTAGACCTCCCTCCATCAACACTGAAATTGGACCAAAATGCAACGATTTCCATGGATTTGCTTAGGATGTTAGCCATGCTGAGATTATTGACCTGAAATGCCACTTGTGGAGATGACAAACTGGACTTCTCATAAATAGCTGAGGAACGTTTCACACAATTAAATAAGACATTATTAGAATTGATAATGTATTTAAAAATGCTAATAACAGTAAATTAGAGCAGTATTTTCCATTTACCACTAGAACAGGAAACATGTTTAAATACCTTTCAAGACACAAACTTCTATGGATGTTCTCATTTTGGTCAGACCTATTTTGACCCTCCTGTTGTGTATCAGAAATATTTTGAAATAGTTTTTTTAACCTTTGAGTAATACAAGATACACAGGCTGCAGCATTGCTAAGCTAGACATTTTTCATTATCATGAAAAGTTTGGAACAGTGCAACCATGAGCTTATTATTCCAACATGGGAGCAGGCTTAATCCTCACCATCCTTAAGAAGTAGTGCTCCAGTATGGCACTGAAATTCTGTCTAAACAAACATGAATGATGTATAACAACTGTGATAATCTCCAAAATCAGGAAAAGCTGCAAAAAATGTAGGAGGTGGCTGAAAATTGCATCTACTTAAGTCTCAGTCTCCATTGTTTAACAACTACAGAAACCCAGAAACTAAAATGGAAAGTGTAGCATTGGTGGCACTCTTGATTCCAAATAGCCACAGCTATTTATTTTGAGAGGGAATACAAAAAGAGAAGGGAGGGATTTGTGAGAGAGCCAAGGGAGTGCTTCATGTTTCATCACATCCTGTTTTCAACAGTTTCATTAGGCTTACCCTACAATTAATTTTAGGAACAGATCTTGCAGCAGCCTAAGGATATTTGCTCTTTCCTGGATTTGTGCTGCAGAACCTCACAATGAACTGATAATTCTAAACCATAAACTTTTTCCAAGTTCATCAATGGTCAATAAAGCAAATTATTTGCTGAATTCAAAATTTCTATGTGGCAGCATTAGTCTTGAATTGAACTGTTGGGGAGTTTGTAATGTACCTTAGTAACCTGAGTTACATTCTACTTAATGACCTATAACCTATTGATATTATTTTGCAGCTCAGAATGAGAAAAAAATTAAATCTTTTAGAAATTGTTTGCTTGACACACAGAAATCCAGTGGATCATATAAAACTGAACAGCTAATGAAAAATAAAAATTAAAAGCATAGCATATATTATATGAGGGTCTAATGTAATTTTCATTAACAAGGGTAAAACTTATAAACTATCTGTAGACCATGTTCAGTGTATTGGAAAAGATTAGAAGCAAATTTGTAAGCACAGAAACAGCTACTTCTTAGAAATTTTTCCTAATGAAACTATTTCTAAAAAATAATAAAATGTTGAATTTAATGTGAAAGAAAATGTATCATTAACTGAGCTGAAGTTTAAAGTGGCCATTTTTTTCTGGTATTGGATAAAACTACGTTCCTAAAAACGAAGCTTATGTACCAGTAACAGCAATGTCACTTATAGTACCAGAGGATAATGGTAATTATACTCTCCACTTGCAAGCATAGCAAAATGATACCTAGTGTTACGAAAATAGGAGGGTGTCTGCCTCAATTTATTTGCTAATCTAGATGAAGGACCCTTCTTTACTCAGAACTTATGTGACGGGAGAGGTGGGGATACACTTATATACGCAAAGAAGACTATTTATATGGCTTGGGAAACAAGAAGTTAGGTGTGCCAGGCTTGAGCAACACCTATTATCATTTCTGCAGATAGCTTACTGCACTGAAATCAGTCTTGTGATAATTATTTCAGGACTTGATTAAGTGGCATTGCATCAGAACTCCATTTTCTACTTTATATCCAAACCATTTTTGCAGTTCCCAAAGTAGATTCATCCTAAAGCACTTGACAGTAGTATGACAACAGAAAATGTGCTTTCAGAATATTACAAGTACACGACTCAGGAAGAGGCAGGTGATACTGATCAGTGGCACTGCACATGGTACACTTATTCTTTAATGACAAAATATGAAAAATCTGATGCTTACCAATATCTGAACATGGTCAGGTTGGTAACTTAAACTAAAAATAACCATTTCATCTCCATTTATTCATATTCACACCACAGTAGCAATGACTTTTTAGAAAAAATAAAGAAATAAAATAACAATTAGAACAGAGTAGCCCTAAAAAGACAGCACCCAGAAAAGGTCTGCTCATACATTAGAGATTTTGGAAACAATATTATCATTGTTACCTGGTTACTTCCAAGTAATTAGTTATGTTAGCTATTTTTTTTTTTTAAACCAATCACCAGTAGAATATTTAGCCTTATAAATCGATGAGATTCGTAAAGGTGTACCTACTCCTAAAAGCATCAGTAGCTTAATTTGTGCTTAATTAAATAAGAATTTAGTAATGAGGTGTTTATAGTTGCAGTAGAAACAACATGAATGCAATCTCATAAAAGGACACTTCTTTTCTCCACTGCCCCTGAGAAGTCCTGGAAGTTGAAGAATTTACCTAAAATTGAAAAAATCTTCCTCGGCCCAGTCTGTCTGCCTTGGACTGGATAGAGGAAATACATTTTGTCAATTTGACTGTAGATTAAGAAGTCTGAATACTAAAGACTGAGTAAAAACATTTTGAAAACTTTGTCCAACAAACCAATATTTCACTGTCAAGTAATGCTTCTGACAAAAATTTAATGAAGAGCTTTTAATGATTCAGGATGGAATCTCAGAATGTGAATTATAATCCATAATAAACAACTGATAAGGACAGCTCCATATCAGACTCAGCCAGTCCTCCTGATTCTAAGCAAGGCCTGTCTGCTGTGGTTCAGACCAGGAGCTTTCACATTGCTCCTGAAGCACTTGTATTCTTTATTATAGCAAAATCGATCTTCTTTTTTTGAAGGTCCTTCGCAGATCTCATTCCAGTACATCTAATCTTGGCAACAACAATACCGTGCCCAGTTCTGCCTGATCCACCAGGTCTTTATTTATGCTGAGTCAGCATCTCTCATGAACTCTTTTATTAAGAGGTATGGCTGTCATACCATATCAAAAAGGAATCTTCTGTTTGTAAGTTAAATAAATTCCTGGTGGCAATCTACTTTCATGTTTGGTCTAAGTGTAAATGACTTCAAATACTTTAGAGTCCGAAAGTTGCTTCACTCATTTGTCTGAAATAGCTTGACTATGGTGACTTAAACATCAAGATTTAGTGAAAGACACTTGGCAAAGATTTCTCTTGTATTTCTTTGCAGAAAGCTGCAATGAGTGAGTAACATGGAGATGCTGCATGTATCTATTGGGCTAAATTCCTACTATACTGACCAATTTAAAGCGGTTTGATTTTACTTGACAATGAATTATCATTTGCATTCACTTAGACTCTTCAAATCTGTAAAAATAAAAAGACACCTATTAAATAAATAAATATTTTTCCAAGCATATGTAGCAAGCTTACCAGAACAAGGGTTATAACTGCTACACCTTCTTGGGGCTTCTAGGGAAAGCCTTAATACAAATACATTAATTTTTCTGATAGACACTTGGAAGGCATAAGAGAAGCTGTGTAACTGTGGCCTTTCTCAGGAGAAACAGCTGATGTTTATTGTTTAATATTCACAGGTCTCCTCCAGATGTGCCAGAACTGGGACATGTGGCTTGACGCTCAGGACATGCCAGTCAATCACAGTCTAGATAGTTTCAAAGGTGTTCTCTGACTGTTTCCCAAGCCTTTCCTTTCACTCTGCATAGCAGGGAGAAGTCACCGCAGGTTGTGTTCTCACGATCCTGTGTCACCAGGGTTGAGTTTTCACTTTCAAAAGCAGAAGAAGATGAATTCCCACTGCTTCAGCAGCTAACGCTGCAAGGAATAGTCAGGTAACAATTTTTGTTCTATATTTATAACATTTTTTCATGGTGAATTTGAAATCTACTACAAGTTAAAAACCAACTCACTTTCTATAAATAGTCATTTCCCAAGAGCTGGAACAATGTCTCCCATTTTGCTTCAAAATAGTAAGCATGCCAGGAATCATATCTGAAATACTTCATTAGAAGTGCATTACATTTAGTGTACCTATGTTCTCAGGCACTTCTGTACTCACCAGTCTGCAGCTGTTTGACTGGGAAAGAGTTAGGTAACGCCTACCAACATCATCCTCACGATGCCCACCAATTCATCCACAAAACAAAAGCAGCTGGTTCCTGTTTGGCATTCCCATTGCATGGCAATAGACAGAAGAACAGTAATAGACAAAATCTGTAACACCTCAGAACAGCTAATGAACGTAATACCTGCTTTAGTAGTGCAGGTAGCTATAGAGCCTAATTTGTAACGACTGCTCATTACAGTTAATATCAGACAAAGGATCTAGAGGCTGAAGACAAAACATGTCTACTGTAGCCTTTTGACTGTTTTTTTTTTCTTTTCTTCACTCTTAATCCCTTTCCTACAACATCACTGACTTTTCTATCAGACATAACATGGTCTTTCTGTGTGAGCTGTGGCTTATACCAACTTCCAAGCTGGCAATTCATTTTATAAACCTTCATATCCTTCTGGCAAAATTTTTGATCCTAAGGCTTGATTAACCAGGCCAAAATTCTCCATCCTACAGACCAAGCCAGAAATGACATAACTTTTACTAGACTATAAAATCTTCTCTTTCTCAAGTACTCAACTGTTAGGTTCTTTAGTCTCCCATGTAGTATTCAAGATAACGCAAAATGAGTGATTAACGTGTGATTTCCTAGGTGAAATCTAGGGAATGAGAATATGTTGAGACTGCATAAGAATACACACAACTCCCAGTATTTTGAAGAGGAGAATCTGTTTTGGAGGACAATAGCAATAGAATACACAAAGTTCAATACCTATTATTATTTCAGTATCACATAACTCTGGATATAAGGTACACACAGAGAATAAAATGCAGAAATGAACTGAAGACAACATAGCAACAAATTGCTCCAAACAGGTGAGGGACAGGCATCTAAACAGAGCCTTTTAAGGGAAGCATGACTCATTGGGTTGCTTTCTGTGCCATGGAAGAAAGAAGTCCCTGGTGTGTACACAAGCCAAGCAGTTTACAAGACCCATGAAGTGCACATGCTCTATACATTGCATAAACACTGCTGCCCTCAAGTTAACATATTTTTCCTAAATAAACAAATAAACTTCACACTAAGACTATTCCCTTCCATATACTAGTCATGGAAATGCTTTGAACTCAGACTTTACTTAATTACAAATATCTAGCTAGTTAACTAAGGCAAGGACCATGTGTTTCTGAAGTGTTCACTCTTGCCCTTCCATCTAATTGTCCCCTTGTCTATTGCCATCATTCATGATGTTAAAACTAAATGTAAGGTTATCGCCCTTTGGAAGCAAAGACCAGATATTACATCTTTGAAGTACAATGAATCCTAATTAGGTATAATCAATAATTATAGTTGTGTAATGGAAAATAGGAAGGTGAGGAAAAGGAAATAGCTGAGATCATAATTACTTTCTATTAGGGTTGGTGGGGAAAACTAGTGTGAGAAGCTGGCCATCTGGGAAAAGAGATACCTATTTATTTGGGTTTTCCTTAGGCTTGAAATAGCAGTGTTAAAGTATGCTGTCACACTAAACATGATTTATAACTTTAACGAACTCTGGAAGCAAAGATACACTTTCTTTCTACTTGAGGTAGTACTTAAGGTACATGTCTCTCAGGGTTTTGCTGGGGTAATGTCTTTGGAATGCAGCAATTACCACCTACATGGCAAATTGGAAGTGCTACATTCCTCTGCTAGTAATCCACTCCGCCATTTAGCCAGAGGTCAGGGAGGAGAAGGAGGTGACTCTAATGGAGGGAACAGTCAGAGACACACAATATTCTATTAGAAGGACGAAAATACACAAAGCGTTAACCTCGCCATGTAAGATTTTACATCCCTTTGACATGGAATGTGAAAGCCCTGTTTATATCCATGAGAGACAAAATAATTTGGGCAAAACCAGAAATTGAGCTCTGTGATGCTTCTGATCTAATGTTTTATGCTCCTACTGACCACTGAACTCTCACATTCCCAGAAATGCCCAGTGCTATCTTGCTAACACAAGATTCGTTTTGTTTGTTTTCTGACATGCTCAAAGTTAAACGCTACGTATACTAGAAATGATAATTTTGTGCTCCAGCTGTTTTGCCCTCCAGTCAAAGTAAAAGCTATACTTCATCTATGTAATGGTATCAGCACATATAAATATATACATATGGAAATAAATATCAGCATAATGCTACCATTTCAGAACTCAAGTTTTATAAGTCAAATAACATTTTATCTCCCAAACAGTTGTGAATAAAAGGCAGAGTTTCAGAATGGATGTGCGTTTTAAAGAAAGAAAAAGTAGTGCTGTAAAGACATAAGATATTTAAGAACTACTGTTATTCTGAACAAGATGGGAGAGCAGCAAGAATTTCACATATCCCAGCATTCTTCCTAGTCTGACTAAAAAAGCAAACAAAACACATAAACCTCAGCCATTTGGTTTCAGTTCAAAAACATGATGTAATCTTCAAGACCAATATGAAATGCTCTTAGTTCTCTATCTAATTTGACACCTCTGTTTTATTCACCATAAAAATCCTATGTTAAACCCATGATTTCTCAGTTGTTTATATTACTGTTGGCCCATCTCCAGTTCTTACATTAGTGACATAATACTCATGGCAAATTTTAAAAGCACGTTCTGTATTAGATTTTCATACTGCACAAATCCCTGCTCTTGCTACAACCTGCAGACTTCTATTAAACGCCACACTTTGAAGAGCCAAAATAATCAGATTCAGTTGTGAGTAGATGACACAGTGCTCTCTAGCTTTTAGTAATGAAGATAAATGGTAATAACATGGTGATGAATACCCTTAGGAGCAAGTAGTGCAAATCAGGGTTTTTACTGCCGTACTGCTTTGGGCTCAGAGTGCAAGCCATAGGTCACTCTGGCTCTTCAATGGGATTTTTTGTTATTTGTGTTCCACAGAGAACCTGCTGACCATCAAGGCTGCTGTGGGTGCAGGGCTCCTCACTGCTATGCTAGACCTGGAGTGACAGGGCATATAGAGAGCCCTGTGTAGCATGTCTGACAAATATAATTGTAAGTCCTCTTACTCTTTAGATATTTTCTGGATTTTTTTTCTTTGCACTGAGTCTACTGCCCAGCCTTTTTAGGGCCATCAGAGCCCTCAAAACCAGGGAAAGTCCCTGATCATGAGGATTGGCAAATTAATTTTCTCAGTTTCCTCCAATGTGGCCTTCCATCCCTTAAAAGAATTCCTCAAAGAATGCATAATTTTTTGTAATACATTTGAACACAGTGATATTATATAACCATCCTTATGAAGAAGTATTAATTCCTTATAATCCATTAACCTAAAAGACTTTCAATTTTAGGATGATGTTATCTCCAGTATGAAAGACATGCTATGTGTTATCGTCTTATCACCTTTTTCACAAAAGAATAGCAACCTTATAGCAACTGTAATTATAGAGAAACAGTAATATAAATATCCATAATGCATCTTTTAATTAGGTTTAGTAAGTGAAAATATTTTGGAGAGTCAACTCAAGGTCAGTTGTCTAAGGATCACTTGGCAGTGGTTCACCACCCTGTAGAGATTCACAAAGTACTGAGAATTTCTGCAGCAACTCAAGACAATACATTCTCCTGTGTGCTACAGCCACGTAGTCACACTATTTTGTTTGTACTGACAATACAACTGGGGATAATGAGAGAACTGAAAAGGCAAAAAAAAAAGGAAAATGCAAACACATTTCAAGCCAGAAGAAGCACCTGAGGCAGAACATACATCTCATAGCTAGTTAGCCTACAGGATTTAGCTGTGGAGTCAGATACTTTCAGCTTCAAATAAATTTAAGTTTCACAGAAACACAAGTTTCGCCTTTAATTTAAGGAATTTTAATTTTTTTTAGTTTTAGTCCTGGAAACCTTTGTCACACATTTTGGAAGTCATTTTGAACATCATGCTTGAAAAAGAGCCCTGAAAGCTGTATAAAGTTAGGTCAGAGATGACTGTAGGCTGTGAGGTTTGCTGATGGCTAAATATATGATGTGACAGGTGTGGGAACAAAGGAGCTGTACATGGTAGAATGTAAGTATTCATTTTTTATAACTAAATATTTAATTATAGGTAGTGCAATCTAAAGGCGGGGTGAAAACGGCTATATTATCCCTGGCACACACACAGTGGGATTACACAGCAAGCACGCGGAGGCTGAATCCTGATGTAGTGAAGATAAAAGCAGCTCCTGATCAGTGCAGTGCTCAGACAAAACATTAGTGTTTCTAGTGCACTGTGGGAGTGATCTAAGCAGTCAGAATTAACACTGTATGGATGGGAAACTAACTCTCTGTTCTGCTGAACTTGACACTCTGTAAGAATACTTCCCACTGCCAGTCACCCCTCATCCACATGTTAATAACAGAAGGGGTTATCTGTTGATAACACCACCAGCAATGAAAGTAGCCATATTTAGAGATCACATCCAACAGTGGCAGCAAAATCAATGGTTCTTAGCTTAGGAGATGGATACCTGTTGAGCCAATTAGGAATTTGATTAGTAGCATTCTTGCTTTCAGCAGAAAAAGGTTACTGATTAACTGTGAAGGGCAGTGAAGATGATGGACCAAGAAAAAAAAGATCAAAACCAAGAAGTGTATCCATCAGCTACCATTAGCTGTCCACACGTCCTGAAGTTACCAAAAGTTCCCAGGGTGTAGCAGTCACAATTTTCCAAGAAAGGAAGGTTAGGGCACAAAGACACCTACATACTATGCCAATGTCCCTTCAGTTAATTCAGAGCAATCCTTAAATTGTTAGCATTGGAAACACACTAATGCGAGTGCTGTGTACTTATCACCATCATAACCATTTAGCATTTCAAAGCATCCTCATGTCAGTTTCATGACAAAAATTTTAATGCAATATAATATTTAATAAATCATTACTAGTAAATAATGCTAAAGATGTAGTATCCTTGACTTCTACTGCTATCCCCCATGTTTGAAAATGTATATACATCAAACACATATACATGTTGAAAGACCATATTTATTAGCAGTACAGTGAGTATATAATTATAGCAAATTATATAGAGTATGCTGAAAATTAAGTTTATGAGACAAAAGATACTATTATAGTAATTACTATTCAGAGTTACTTTTGTATATGACATCAAAAGACTTTAAAATGTGACATTCAAGCACATAAAACCTTTCAGTTTGATGTAGTACTTATGTTTCCAGTGATTTTGATGACTTCTGGGTGAAATTCACAGTAGCATTTTAGCTATGCTGGAGAAGGGTGAAGGATGGAGAAATTCAGTCCACTTTAAGACACCATAGTGAAGACCAAGGAATAGGGCTGACAAAATAATGCAGAATTTTAAGTTGAGCCAAGTAAAAAAACGTTTTTTCAGCCTCTACAGGAGTTCTTTGCTCTGTGAGATTTTGATATTTTTAAAGTATCTAGTTTTCAAAAGTGAAAACCAGATGACAATTGAAATAAGGTTGGAAATTCATCCATGATTACAATTAGTTCCTCAAGCTGTTCTTTCCTTCTGTGGTCCAGAACTCCTAGTGAGACTACTGTTCCCTTTTGGTGTAACATCAGTAGAACCCTATGACTGTGTTGGCTGCCCCACTGAAACACAAGGTCATACAGACCACCCAGTAGGCACAGATTAACGTGAGACTGCAGCTTCCCCCTCTCCATCATTTTTGTCCTACTGCAGCACCTAGCCACATCAAACACCAGAAGTTCCTCCTCTGTTTAACCACATCTCTGACTTTCCTGAAGGATTCACTAACTGCCACACAGTAGGTTGCTCTTCAAGCAGTCAAGTCTTAAGCTAAAATTGAACCACTGAGGTTCTGCCCTTCAAGAGATTCTTTTGGAAAGAGCAGTACTGTGGCTCTCCCTCTAAACAAATATTTAAGTGCTTTATAATTTGAACTCTGGCAGTAGTCATAGAAATACCTCACTCCCTGCAACTAAAAGGAGGAGCCTATTATGTTAAATGACATTAGGAATAAGGATAAGAAGCAAGGTGACATTTAATAGCAATGTTCAGTTTAGAATAATAATAACCACTAATAAAAAGTATCTGCTGAAATTTGGAAGAAAGGTTTAATTACTTGAATGAAGGCTTCTTATCCTCTAAACTAATAAGCATTTACTTTTTAAATATTATAACTTTCAAACTTCCCTAGTCCATCTTCCAGCAGAGACAAAACAAAACTTTCTAAAAACATAAGCACAAATTTCCAAACCCTAATGTTTTTAAGGAATATTTGTACAGCCAGCTTTGAAACCATAATGAAAACAATCCCGTCTACTACTAACACACACACGCCTTATTATTAACTAGGTTTTATTTGCTTTTAATATTCTTGAAGAGAATGTTTTCTCTCATTTGTTAAATCCAAAGTACAAAATTCTATCAAGTTTTTCAGAATTCATCAGAGTGTAGAGTATGTTCCGTTAGATTCCTGCAATGGTACTAACAAGGAAGGCAAAACTCGCTTATGTATGACTGCTTTTAGGAAAATATTGTGACAATGAATCTCATCACAGTGTAGGATCCCCTGCCCCAGAATAAACAATAGTATATTACATTAATACATCAGATTTATACGTTTAACTGCTGTTTGAAAAGGTGTATAAACTGTATAAAGACAAAATTATGCAAAAATGAACCTTTAATTACTCAAAGCATGGAAATTAAATTACTCTATATTTACTCTGATCCAGCCGGTGCTAAAATTTAACTAAATGCTGCCGGGAGACCTTGAAAAACCTCTGGAGTAACTTAACTATACTAAGCACATTAATATGGCCCTCCAGACGCCTGCAGAGAGACCTGGAGCAGTCACTACAAGAAAACACAACCATCTCTTGAACAGCTGCCACAGCAGGTCTGATTACAGGCTTTATAAATTACAAAATTACCTGGAAAATGTGGGTGTTCCCACCTAGTTTCAGGAACTGGAATAACTGCTAGAAAATGTAGCCCGTTAAAAACACAGATTTGATGGCTAGAGCTTAAAGCTGTAGACTGATGCAACTGGACTTTTTCAGCTACAGATTATATATTTTTTTTGTTATCACAAAATCACAGAACTAACTAGGCTGGAAAAGACCTTCGAGATCATCAAGTCCAACCTACTACCAACAGCACCTCATCAAGTAAACCATGGCACTAAGTGCCATAACCAGTCCCTTTTTAAACACTTCCAGTGATGGTGACTCCCCCACCTCCCTGGGCAGCCCATTTCAATGGCCAATCACTCTTTCTGTGAAGAATTGTTTTCCTAATGTATTTTATTTTATATAAAGTTGTTGTGAATGACTAAAAATGACCTAGCATTTCATATCATATCACATCACATCACATCATCTTTATTCTTTTTTCTTACCATGTCTCAGTGTCTGACTTCATCTAGATTTCCTCCTGCTGCTGGTATTCTTATCCAGACTCATTACTGGACTTCATTCCTAGAGTACAGCCGTACAATTATCTTTGTCTAACAAGATCGCAACATAAATTTCATGCCTGCAAATCTTTCATACTTTGTGAGAACAAAGGCATTCAAAGCAAACTCTGGTAACTAACCTAAGCACTACACAGTTTTTCTGCACCCCAAATTATTAATTTTCAATTATAATTCCGTAATGTTTAGCCTTACTGTTTTCCAGCAGATTCCTAGAAAACTGCTGTGTGCGAGTTGAATGCCACTAAAAAAAAAATAAATCCATGAAATAACATATTTAAGTTAAAATACCCAATTATAGTAAAATAGAAAAAATATAAGCAATTACAGAATCAGTAGATGAACTATGATGTAAATAATAAATAAATGCTTAATATACACCTGGTTTCATATCCCAGCATTTCCCATTCCTTAGGAGACAGACTCTTGAACTTTGCAAAAAAACAGAGAAACTGAAACTATTAATACTGAAATCTATTCATTAATTCTAGTTATCCCTTTAAAACATCAAACTAACAAAGATGTATTCCTTTCCTCTTCCCTTATGTGGGATCATAGAATATATTACTGAAACATTTTCTAAAAAAATAGTTATGCTTTTGACCTGCGGGAATGGAGACTTGATCCATTAAAGGACGTTAAAGCAAGTGTGGATGTACAGAAATGCAGGACGCTGAGGGGAGCACGGGGGAATCGTCCAGCCCAGCCTGAGCAGGAACCAGCAGGGCCGAAGGAGGGGAACTGGCGCCACCCTCTGCAAGGAAGTTGGAAATGTTAATTTTTCAGCCTAGATAAAAAGTCTCTCTGTTCTGGTCTATCATCCCCAGCTTTCTACTGAGATGTTTACCTCCAGCCAGCCCACCGTGCTAGTATCTGGATTTTCATACATTCAAATAAGATCCCTTCTAACATGTCATTCCTGATTTTTAAATCAATCATTCACATCCACAAAATTTCTATACTAACCTATTTCAAAATCCTATCCCAAACTCTCTTTAGACCTAGCACTACACACATCTCAAATACTACATAGCCTACTATTGCCCTTGCTAAGACAGTATTACTTTATTATTTTGCTACTCTTCAGGGTGTTATGCAAGCAGCCATGAGCCTTGTTCCTACATTTGGAACCCATTTTTCACTGCACACTATTAGCACAAGTACCCCTCTCCAGTCTAGGCTGTATGTAGGACTGTTACAGACAATGGCCATAAGAATGATTACGGAATTTAAAAAATGGCTCTGGACTGTGTTTACAAAAGAACAGATTGTTCATTTTGTAGAAACCATTCCCTTGAGAGGTCATTTGCAAGAAAGAAATACTTCTTTTAGCTTTTCTAAATTTCCATGTGTGATTGTGACTCTAAAAGCCACCTTTAAAAAATACTTCAACTATTATCACTTAATCCTACTCTAACACTTCATACTTCAAAAGAATTGTACTTATAGTCTGTAAGTAATGGTAGTGCAAGTATCTTTTTTTCCTTTAGAGCTGATTAGAATACAGCATCTTATGTTTCCACAAAAAAATTAGCTCCAGTTTATTTGCCAAAGTCTGACTTAGATATCCATGTCTTTTAGAAAATTCAATACTAGAAACTTACCTCCATTAGCACTCAGAGCCTGGGTCAGCCAACTGAAGACCCTTCCCAGGCTGCAGCATAATTCTCTTCTTCCATGGCAAACTTCCATCCTCAGTGGAAAAAGGCACTATAGGAAGAATAGTGTCTCTGTCTGAAGTTTCACTGAAATATTGTGGTATCACACACATGGACAAAGGGCAGGGAAGTGCTCCTGGATCTCACAAATTACCTAAGCTTACGTGAATGGAGGTGAACAAGTTTACTAATTGTCAAATACAGTCAATGGAACTGAACTTCATTTGTTTAGTACTCTGATGTCTTTACACAGGTTGAGCAGTGACTTGCTGCTGAAAGGTTGTAGTTAGCACAAACACATCACAAAGAGATTAAGATTTCTGGAAGAAACAGATTCAGTGAGACAAACACACAATGGGCCAACAGGACTGCACAAATGCCTACAGAAACACAAAGGACTGCAAAGCATGGATGGCTCAGGGTGCCACCTCACCAGCCACCAGCAACAGTCTTCTTTCTGTATTGCTCTTGGGTTCATTTTCATACCACCACAATAGCTGCCAAGTTTGCATGTTAATTCTACTATGGAATCTGACCCTGTGAGAAACAAGTAACAGAGAAGTTGTGCCTTGTTCAGCTGCTCATGCTCTAAAATCAGTATTTTTCCTTTTAAATGGCCATTGCTCATGGAAGCTGCACTTCCATGCACAATTCAGAACTAGGAAGCCACTTCAAACTCGTTCGCACCGCCCGTGAAATATCGAATGGACAGGCAACTCTCACAGACCGTGAAGGCTGAGCTCTCCCTCATACTGCAACCTTAAAGCGACAATGTACAAACACACAAGTTGGCACAGCAACACATATGCTCGTAGCCAAACACGTTCCTTCATACTGCTTCGAGGCACGCTTAAAAAGGAAAACCAGAAGTTTTCTGTCATTTAGGACAGGTTTCACGTTTCCCGGGGGGTGCGGGGCTCAGCCACAGGTAGCCGCTGCTGTGCGTGAGGCTCCCCCTCAGGAGGGTCTGTCCCGCCCCTCCCGCTCCCCGAGCGCTGCCCGCCCCGCGGGGCTCGGAGCCCCGGCTCTGTCCCGCTGCCCGCCCCGCGGGGCTCGGAGCCCGGGCTCTGTCCCGCTCCCCGAGCGCTGCCCTGCCCCGGCCGGGCCCGCGGGGAAACGGCCCCACCTCCCACAGGGCCCCCAGAGCAGCCCCAGCCGCCTGCGAGGGGAAGCCCTTCCTCAGCTGGTGAGATTGGCGATCTCTCGGGGTTCCACCTCACCTCACCCGGCAACGCGGGCAGAGCTCGAGTTTCCTGACGGCAGGCACTTCCCTAATTGCCGTCTACAATCTCCACGGGAACTTCCGGGAGAAATGTGCCTGTCAGTATTAACACTTCACCCAGCTATTCCTCGACTGAGGTGCCTGAGGTGCCACGAGAACCAAGTTGGCAGCTCTGACCTTGAAATCTTCCCCCCGACAACTCTGCGACTGGTCATTTCTACATTTCCTTAACCATTTTTCAATAGAGCATTTATTAGAAGCAGTATGCAATAGAATAAATAAACTACTTTCTTAAAGAAAATGCTTGAATAGTGGATTAGAAAAATCCTATTTTTATAAAAAAATGCAATGAAATGAGGCAATTGCAAAATACAGACAGTACACCAGGCACCTGTGATAGAAGACTGATTTTATGAAGCAGAGCTGAAAAGGGACAGAAAGCTTAATGCTGTGTATCACTTGAGCAGCTGTATATCGTTTACAATACTGACTTAAAATTATATAATCATTTATATAAGACACATGCAGACCTCTTCCAGCCCAAACCCACTCAAACCCCAGCTGAGACAGTAGGCATTGACACCAACACAGTAATCTGTGTATAGAGATCAAGTTTATGCAACTTTTTAGTAAGTTGACTAGTGTTGTTAGCACTTCTTGTTATTGATATTTGACCTGAAGGGTTAGTGGTCTCTCCGTGTATGTAAAATTGCTACAAGTGAAAAAGCAGCATCAGCTCTAAAGTTCAACCTTTTTTTTTTTCCAAACAACCACATGAAAAGGTTAACTCTGAATTAAAGAATTTTATTTTGTGCATTTCAGAAATGAAAAATGACATTCTCTAAAATCAGTTGTTGCTGTGATAGACATACATGTAAAACATGTTTCCATTTTACATTACAACATGCAGTGTGAGAATGATACATTAGTTGAATTCTCAAGTTAATCATCTTTGATTACATCAAGAGCTATTAACTGTGTGAACATTGGTAACAGTTAAAATTTTTTTCAATTGGGAGGGAAAAACCTCATGACAATACAGATCAAGAAGCATCAACTGGAACACAACGGATGCATAGTTCTTATTGAGTTCTTTAGTTTATTTCTAAAAGGTATCTTATCAATTATAACTTTGCATTACTAGACGTTTTTGAGTGCAAAATACAAATGATACTAGGATACTCAGGATCCATCAACATAAATCAGCTATTTTTAGGGGATAATGACTTGATCTAGATGATTATCAGCTCATGTTATGTGTTAGATCTGACATTGCTTTCTTTCCTCTTCATTTTTAAACTGTCTGGCTTGACAAAGTGTTGAGTAGCGTTTTGAGAAAAAAAAAAAAAAAAAAGAAAGAAAAAACCCCAAACCAATAAACCCCCACCCTCCAAAAAGTTAATAACCTTAAATCTTACTTTTGTTGCTACTTAACAGCAAAGTCAACTGATAAATATTTTTCCCTATTTAAAGGATTTGTCACTAAAACTACGCTCAACTAATCAGTGCAGAAGCAACATTATAAATGGGCATGTTTAGAAGTTTCATTACATATGTATTTTTGTGTACACAGTGGTGATTTATCTTTAACACTTTACTCTTAAATTAGAAAAAAAAAAACCTAGCAGTGACAAATATGCAGTTTCTATCAGCAGTGCAGTTTGCTAAACAGCGGAAAATAATCTGTACATAACATAAGGTTTTGATGAAAAATTTCTCATGTTTTTTTTTCCAACACTTAAAGAGTGTTATTGCCAATATATAGAATTTTGATACCCAGTGGAAATCTTTTTCAACAGTCATAGCTCTTAAGCTGCACTTCCAATTTTAAAATATTTTCATGAAGTAAGAACAGTTTTTTCTACCATCTTGTTCCTGCTTTCTAAGCCAAAGGAGCAATAAAACATACCTTGAAACAATAAACAGGAAATAAATACCTAAGAGAACAGTAAAAAGGTAGTGATACAGTATGACAAACCTTAATGTCATTATCAAGCATTTTGGAAAGTTCAGTGCAGTATGAAAAATACTTTATATGCCTCTTGCACATTAAAAAAATAATCTGTAGCTGACGTATCAGTAACATTTTTGATCAAATGACATTTCTCAAGCATTGTGTTGAGAAAATAAAAGAATTCTCAACCCATGTACTGCAGCAGCTCGAAAGTTCAGGTATAATACAGACCTTCTCTCTTCATAACTTCTAAGGACTGAACACTTCAGCAAGGGAGTTCATATACTTATTACACTTTCAAATAAATAGTTTGACTATAGCCACTTCTTACAATTTATTTCTCTTCAGCCTGTTAACTCGCCTTTACATGTATCAATCTGTAATACACCTCCCTGAACAAGACGGCACATATGCACTGTACTTTAGACAAGATACAGAAACATTAAAATACAGACACAATAAAATCTTGATCTATGTGTTTTAGTGCATTATAGTTACATCCTGTATTTTTTTCAGCATATGTTGTTTAACATTAAGAAATGCAATAGTGCTTTTGCTTTCCTGCCCTGTAAAATGGGGAGTGTTGTCAACCTCACTCTCTGTCTCTGTTCATTGCACTAAGATGAAAAAATTGGATGAATATAGTTGAGAATTACCAACTGCAACTTCTGTCAACCACCCTTCTGTTTGGGAACACTGAATTGAACTTAATAAGGGGATGCAGGTATCCAAATACAAAAAAAACATGTATTTTGCACCATGTTCATTGTATTTGTTCCCAAAGGACAACACACAGGTAGCATGCTTATTGTTATTGTTGTAATTTCAAAAGGCCCAGAAACCTCAGATTCTCCTTTCTGATGGTAGGCCAGCATCTCTTTCCATTGATTTTCAGTATTTCCATCCGCTTTAATAGAGCTACGACTTTCCCAAGAATGAAAGGTTTAGATGACCATGTCTCTTCAATAAATTCATTTAATTAAGTAGTCAGAAACATGGACTTATCTTTGGCCTCCCCTAATACGGAGGCCGTCCATCGTATGCGCATTTCTTAGGAATTACCCACAGAGAAAACCAGATTGAAATGAAGAAATGTTTGCTCTATGGCCCACAGTATTTAAAAAAATTCTAAAGGTGGATTAATATAGAATATTACCTTATTATTGCTTGAATTAACTCTCAAAGTAAAGTCTTTAAAATTTTATATATAACTTCAAAGGTTGGTTTGTTATAGTATTCACACACTTTATTCCTGTGGTTGCTTAATGAAGTGTTCAACTGAACATCTAAAAAAAAAATCCCCATAATACAGTTCAATGGTGAGACAACATATTATGCCTTCATTAATGTATGGTGCTAGAGCACAAAGCATACCAAACTCAGAAAGCTAGAGGTTAGTCTACTCCCCTTTAAGCATGCATTTGCAAAACATCCATTTACTCTTTAAGAGACAAAGAAAAAAAAACATAAGAGCTGTGCTACTTATTTTTAGCTCTGGAAAGAGCTATTTCACTTTGTTACATTAAGATTTTGATTTGAAAAGGCTAAAAAAACCAAAGCTACCTAAAATTAAGTTTGTGCATATTCTTAAAATTGTTCCTTACCAAAAGTTTCTGCATCAAGTGTGCACTGCAGTTTTATTTTATTGTCATAGCCTGATTTTCAAAAAACCCAAGGCCCATACAGTTATAGGGCACAGAAGCTGCTGGAATTCAGTATCTTTGAAATTCAGGACACAGCTTAAGTGATTGTGCAGAACAGTTCGTTTCCCTTGCAGTGTAAGACAAATGTTCATTTATGCCCAATAATAAGACCACAGAAGTTTCATCAAATCAATCAAAATAAACTTTTACAAGTCATAAAGGATTTCAAGAATAACTCCAATCGACCAGGCCTGAGTTTCACAGCTAAAAGGGCAATACTGTCCATTTTCATTGGTCAGTTCTGGAAGTCCTTTCCAGGATGATCTAATAAAAACAAACACAAATGAGCATTGTTGTTAGACATAGACTGAAATTCAAACAACATTTCATTTTAAAACCTTTTAAAAGATTAACTCAGTAGGAAACAAAAAAACATGATTAAAGGTCTGCTGTCCTACACACACAGTTTGTCTTTTAATAATTAATATCTAATTGATATTTCTTTCCCCTGCAGCTGGGAATTATAGTGGAGGTGTCTCCTTCAAAGCACACTCTCTGCTACTAATAACTGAACTTATACTACTAGTCTGTTGTTCCTGTTTCTCATTCAGAAATGCATTTGAAAGAATACAAATGGCCTTTGAGACAACTCAATGGCATTCCAACCACATTTGATTCCAGTACTAAAAAGTGATAGCATCTTGAAGATAGCATGACTACATAAGCCTTTTTTTCCCTCACAGGAATAAAACCACCCCACAAACTAGCATGCTTAGAGAAATACTCAAATAGACTCTGTTGCTACATTAATGATTTAGTACACAATGGAATGCCATAACAGAATATGCTACTTTAGTAAAAGCAAAAACAATGTTACCAAACTGTAAGTTGTATATGATACTATGAAACAAGAGACTCAGACAAGTCACTATTGTCAGGTAAAACGTTGCTTAACAAATCTCCTTTCTTCCTCATGACAAACCCTTCTGTCTGGTCCTACTGAATTACTCTTTTGGGTACAAATAAATGCATGTTTGATGTGTTGCAGAACAGATCATACTGAAAAGATATCAAAGGCAAGATGTTTTGTTTGTTTTAATTTGTCTGAAATCCTCAACAATTAAAAATATAATAGACAACAAAGGGGGAAAAATAGTGTTTGGGTTGTTGAGGGAGAACTCAAAATGCAAGTTCCTCTGTCCTCTTAGAATAGCAAAGTATGACAGTTTCAGAATCTTAAGTTTCCTTACTTATAACAAAAGAAATCCTAACAATATTTTTCATCTCCTTCTCAGCTGCAATTTTAATCTGTCACTACTAGTCCTTTAACTAATGTGTTTTAAAGGTTGTTTGGAAATATTTTCATTTTTTAAGAAAAACCTCACCAACACTTTTTTCTGAAATTAGATCCTAATTTTTACCTAAGTTTTATTTCATCCAGGCTTTATAAATTTATAAAAGGCACTAGATCTCACCTGTAATGGAACTTAACTCAAGATCTGGAATATCTGTTTATATTCTAGATATGCACTTTTACATGAAATTGGATAGTAGATAGAGTAGCTAGAACCAATGTTTTGAACCTAAGTTAGGTATCTTACCTTTCAAGATGAACATAGTGGCGAGAAAGAACATTCTTAATCATAACTATAGTTTTTGCATGTACCTCTGGACCAATCAACTTAGAGAAGTACAATTTGGCACGAAGAAAATACCCAATAGGCCACAGCCATTCCTAAACAAGGAAGGAAAACAGATTACTACTAAAGCAGTTGTTCTGGAAAGGAGACAACACTTTCTCAAAAATTGAAAGAACTGGCTCTTACAGGTCCTTGGTGATAATTAAAGCCTTTGGCTAGATTGTAGTTGTCATTGTCAAGAGCATTATCATATACTCCACAGTACACCATATCACTGCAAGAAAGAAAAAATGCATTTTGCAAAAAAAGCCTTAGCAAAAATGATACACAGAAAACAGAAATTAAGCAAAAAGTGTATCGTGGCATTTGCATTTAATGATGGTTAACCATCATAACCACAAGGTTCTGTATTTTTCATGACAATGGAATTCCAAATATGATTTAAACTAGTATGAAAATGGTTAATGCCTTGGAAGGACTTAAATTCATAACTTTGCCCTTTTGCTTTTACTCAAAATTGTAGTACTGCAGACTGCATGAGGATTTTACACACTATCTCCCCCACTCCACCCTGTACCAAGTAATTCATACTGTCCTGTTTTGTAATTAACACTTATCTCTGTTGTACTTACTCTGGGTCTAAAGTTTTCATGCCTAATGGTCCAAGTAGTTTTTCCTCTGCTATCTGGAGAGCTTTCCAGGCTTTCTCAGGTGTGAACAATTCTGGGGCCTGATCAAATAATAAAGATTTCATGAATAATTTCTGTGCATATATACATACACACAATACTGTGTATACAAATGCAAAAGACAACAAAAAGCCTGAAACCTACAAGTAAGCAAGAAGACAAACAATCCAGTGCTTTTTTCAATTTTAATTTTATTTTAAATATACTTGTCAAGTATTGTAACTGAAGGCCTTTCAAATCCAATAGCAGCTTGTTCTTTTTAGCAAATTCAGTAGGAAAAGTGGCCCCCCAAACCTAAGCTGAAGACATTCTGAATACAGTGACTATTGCAAATCACCAAGTCCTGTCATGATTTATTTTTGAGATAGTCCAAGATAGATTAAAATTAAAAGCATAGGACAAAAAGCTTTCAGAAAGTTATTCTGAGCAATGTTTGTTCCTGATATAGTGTCATACAGATGGACCTAACAATGCAAGCTTGGTTCAATAATAAAGACAATTTTGAGTGCCAAGTCCTCCTCTCACTCCCCTCCCCTACTTACCACAACCATTGTTATTGTGAAATTTGGCCTGAGTTGGTAATCGCACCATGGACTCGAAGCTCCATAGCTGTCCTTGTAAATTCCTCGTTTGTGAACAAGATCTGGATGTTTTTCATTGGGATCTGCTGGATTCTCAGAGACAAAGAACAGCCTTTCAAAGTGTTCTTGAATTTTCCTGTTCCACTCATCATATGTGATAGTCTCCTCCTTTCCTGCAAGATGTTACAAGCAGATTTCATTGTCTGAAAACAGCCATAGTGACAACACTGCTTCTCAAATTTCTGACAGTGTAACAGGAGTAGACCTAGGATCACCACTCTCCAGCTGGTGATTCCCTTCCCCATGTTTAAGCCAATTCTACACTTCACAGGAACAGCTCACTGAAACTCCCATGGAGACTAGCACAACAGAGTCTTTAAAGGGCACATATGCACTCGGGCTGGGTATGCTTAAAGTAACTTTGTAAATATTCCCAGGAAGAGGTTTTCTGTGTTGTGAATGTTGGAGGGGAAAAACAAAGAGAAAATAAAGATACGCATCTGTGTTATTTTATTTGGCATTCTTGTAATACAAATCATCACAATCCTCTCAAGATATAGTAATCTTATCACTTATACAAATTTTGGCAAAAAGTATTCAGACTCCAAAATTCCTTTGTAATCCATGGAATAAACTACTTGAAATACTGAGAAGACGTTATCAAGTTTTAATAAATTTTTATAGTAACAACCAGTTTTTAATCATACAAGATAGTTTCTGAAGTTTTTCTCCTTTTACCCCTAAACTTTTTCAGGTAGTTTGATAATCATCCCTGAGGTTATATGGTCACAGTTTCACTGTTTTAGTTATTTTTATAACCCAGTAATACAATTATGAGATGTGTCTCTTTTTACCGTGTCTTTTTACAGTGACTCCACGGAATGGAAATATGTTTTTCCCAGATAAATCCAGCAACCAGCGAACAGTTGACTTGCACAATCCAACAATTTCCACAGCAGAGCCATCTCTAAAATAATAGCGACAAAAAAGCCCAATAATTACTTTAAGAAGGTTATTAAAGTTCAGTAAGTAACTGAAAAAAAAAATTAGATTTGTAAGTACCTTATTTAGACACTTTTTCCTTCTTTCCCTATCATTCCCTATTTCCCAGTCAGGGAACAAGCTTGATTGTAAACTGGCTAACAGCATTTTCTGTAACACTGTCTTATTTCAAATCATACTACCATACCCCACATAAAGGTAATTTTATACCAAGAAAGGATTAAGAATATCAAAAAAGGATCAACCCCAAACAACTTCATCCTCTGATGTTAAAACTGTGTTGAATACAGAGCTTCTCATTGCACTTGCACTCCTGTAACTTAAGTAATAGTTCTGCTCTAATAGATGAGTCAAAAGTGAAGCGTAAAAATAAACACTAAACACACCTTCTTGGACTTGATTCTTTTTTCAGATAATATTCAGGTAATCAACATAGGCATACATTTCATATCATATCATACTGAGCTTTACTGTCTACTTGATGTATTTTTTCTCTCTAGCATCACTGGTTTAACCTCTTTTGAGGAAGTATTTCAGCCTCTTTTGGTTCCGCAATTAAAATGCCCGACTTGTCAAGCAAGATGTTTTCCTTCAGTTCTCACACATGAACGGCAATTGATTTGAAACTGATGTTGTACTAAATTCAAGCAAGCATGCCTGCAGGAGTTTGCTAGCATAGAATAGTTTATTTTTAAAACACTTAATTACAACTCTAAAAATGTAGATGTATTTTCAAATTCAAACTAAGAAGTATTCAAACACAATCTTCAATATATATTTCCTATAATAAGCTTAAATAAAAAAAGTACTGCTAGTATAACAAGTACGGTTTTTCCTAAATTACATTTTGCTACTTGAATTCAAAAGCCAACTATCAGCGTGGAGCTAAGACAGTGATAGAAGCTGAGGGCTTCACCTAACAAGAACAGACCTTTTTACCTCAGCAGAAAGAAAAAAAATTTTATTAACATTTTAGTAGGCAGAAACATTAGAAAATTTGAAAGATCGCCTCTCACATGTATCAATAGAAGGCACAGGAGTTCTGCAGAAGAATTTCAATTAAAAACATAATTAAAAAATGCTCTCCCCAAAGCCTGGATTTTGTACCTTGGAGTAGCTGGAATTCCTTTGTTACGAGCTTTGTCGCTCTCTCCCATTTTATCCATCCAAGTGCCACAGTTGAAGCGGTTCCCTCCAAAGACAAAGCCAGTTTCATGGTCAACACCTGCAGTTACATTAAAACCTGCAGAGCAAGAATATTAGGTGTGAAGAAGGTGTTTTTTTTAAACAAAACAAACCCACAACTACCCCTGACAACCCAAACCTCCCCAAACAAAAAAACCTCTAGAGATCTGAGGTGGGTTCCTCACAGCAACTGCACTTTACATGAAATTTGAAAGAAAACTTCTACCATAACATATAAAGAGTTGCCAATAACAATTAATTGGGCACCTTTTAAATATTAAGTGTATTTAAAGTAATATAGTTTTAGTTAGAGTAAACATAACTGATTTTTCAAAAATATCCTCAGTAGCTAGAGGAAAGGAAATATAAAATATATTCATCAACTTCTGAATTGCACAGTGAATGCTCTATTTATGTTACCTTCATCTCTCATGTTCTGATCAATCTGTGGACCAGCATTCCTTTCTCGGAAGTTTATGCCTTCCATATGTCGTTGCATTGCTTCCTGTATTACTTCATAAAGTGGCTGATCCTAGATTTGTTTTATGTTTGGATGATATGTGAAAAGCAAGACGAAAAACAAGTAGAAAGTCTCTATCTAATGTGCAAATAGTAGCAATTCTTAAGCCTCTAGTTTATGATATTTCAAAAGAAAAAACATTGAACATTTTCAAGTGACATCCTTGGCAATTGAAATACGTTGCATACAACTTTTCATATGAATGTTTTTTCAAGATGAAAATCAACAGAAAAATTTAGAAGCACTGATGGATTTTTTTTCTCCTTTCCCAACCTCCTGCACTTTTCTAATCAGCAATGCAGATGTAGCAACAACTGTCTAAAATACAGAATTCTTGCGCTATAATCAAACTTCACAATAAACAACATAGTAACAGGTTCTTGTAGCTAGCAAAAAACAACATCCTTTCATTAAAAAAGTTATAGTTGTTTTAAATACTTAAATTAGAAATCATGTTTACCACAGTGCCTGCAGCCTGAGGAGAAGAGTCATCCCTTGGGTACATCCTAGAAACAGGACACCTGAGAATTTCTAATCCATTTGGAACAATTTTACAGTAGTCCTGGATACACTGAAGCCACCACCATACAGCATCACGACAGTTGTATCTGGCATGTGTGCCCCCGCCAAGCAGGTTGGGAATGAGACCATGTCTTAAAGTCCCACCAAATGCTAAAATGATGTTTCTAGAAAAAAAGAAAACCAGTTTTGACTAAGTTGCTTTCAAGGCCATTATTGGACCAACTATTAAGTACAAAGCATACAAGATAGGTATGCTTATTAGCAAGGAGAGGGATTTTAAAGACAGATGCCAAAATTTTTTATTAAAAGCTACAAATTACTTCACTATGCGTGAACTTTATTTGCAATAAGAAGTCACCCATTCCCTACAAATTCCTCAACATGAATACATTTAAATCAGTTGGCACAAGACATACATCATCTATTCATACGCAAAAGATAGTTTGCTTTTTTACAGGTAGTGATATAGACCCTAAATCCAAATCCCACTGAGGTCACAGGGAAGGTTTTTATTTATATTGTTTATGATTACCCTGGTATCCATTCTGATGGGTGGGGTGGAATGGGGACGGAGGGCAGGAGTAGATGGGAATTTCCTATTAAAATACAGAGAGGTGACAGCAACTGAGGTTATGAGAAGTTTCATTTGAGAACCGTTGCGCATCCCTTGAAGAAAACATGGATTCTAACTAGCTTTAAAAGGCAAAGTAAACATTCTAGTAGACTGCAGATTTCACTGCATGAGAAAGCTAATAGTTGGCCAAATGTACAATAGCACAAATATATACTAATTTAAAACAACTTATTTTTATGTTTCTATCATGTGTCAAGCTCTACCCAAATTAAAATTAATCAAGACATCAAATCCATCTGGCTTATGTATGATTTATTTGTCAGATTAAACATTTACAGACACCAAATTGTAATAACCCACAATTATCTGATTTCTAGTATCAATAGATGAATACTAGCAGTTACAAAAAAATTATGATAGACCTGCAATTGCACCTTTCTTACTAAAATAGTATTCTCTTGCTACTTCAAATTTTTACTTAAGTAATTCTAAAATTATTGCTCAGCAACAATGATGCAAGTACACGTGAAACAATCGCTTTAAGGCCAAACAGTAGTAGGGGTTAAACTACCTTAATCTATACAGAACATCAGCTTTGTATGAGTGCTAAGAATGAGAGAATCATCTAAGTCATATTTTTAATTCCACTTAGAGCTCCCAAACATCTCTAGTGCCAATGAAGTTTTAAACTGCACGACAACTGTTTCTAACAGCTTGTTTGTCATCTCAGGTTTTGAGAGCATTGCTTTTTCCTAACTACCTACAAAGCCCATAAGAACTAAGTCTAAGTTAGTCTTACCTTGCTTCTAGATAGCGCCCGGTAACTAACATTAGACCTCTTAGTGCAATGAAAGTATCCCTTCCCCAAGAACGAAAAATTCCAGAAGAAAAGTGAGGTAAACCTGAAAAGAAATGTTACTGTTAATCTGATTCGTTGATACGGCAGAAATCTCCAAGCACACGTGCACGTATAAAATAACCAGGAGTAGAAATCGTATTTTCATTTATAATTTTTCCTAGATTAAGATATTGATAGTAAACAATCTATACCAAGTTCTCAGTAGAATGAAATAAACCTTATTCTAGAACAGTATCTTCTAGAATTTCAAGATCACACAACATCGTTTCTTGTATTGGTAACATTTAAATTTTTATTAAATCACAACCAACTGCCATCTCTTAATTAAAAGAAGCGGAAATAAAACTAACAAAAAGTCAGAACTATGGCAAGACTATAACGCTTCGTTGGCAAGAGTTTATGTATAAGAGCTGTGCCTTCTCAGTAGCACAAAGGACCGAAGACTGTTCTCAGCTACTATGAAAGACATCCTGTTTTTCTTCTCCAGCAGCTTATAGAACTACATTTTACTGCAGACATAAAGCTTTAAGAATGATTCTAACTGACAAGGCATAATAATTACAACAGTAATGTAATGTCTTTTCTTCCATTTACTAACTTTTATGATCTCTCAAACAGAAAGTTTCAAACCAGCAGTCTCTTGTGCATTTTAACTTCTATCACTTACTTTACAATATAAAGCATTTGCTAATACTCAAATATGCCCTCCACACCTCTGCAGTTTTGTAGTCCATGGCAGCAGCACCTTAGAATGACAATCCATGTACAAATTAAAAATCCCAGGCACAACTACCAGTGAATATGTGAAAGGAATATTTAAAACCAAACCCTTCTGTGTAATTAATCTTTATGACCAATTTAAGGGAGCACTGTGCCTCTGTGCTTCTAGGTAACACTAAAGCAGGCAAATGGAATGTTACTAAAATCCAGAAACTAAAAGCAATAAAACTACATGAAAGACAGATGGCAAAATGAAGAAAAGCACTCCAGTGAGAGAGATGATGTGGATGTTTAAAAGTTTCCATGGCTTTGGAAAAGGAATGGGCCAACTCAGAACACAAATAAATTCATTCCAAGCCACAGAAGATAATACTTCGGACACAGGAAAGTGCCCGTAGGAAGACTGCCAGATGCTGGCGGAACATTTGGAGGTATAAATACTATTTGCTGACTGCTTTTATGCTCTTTCCTTTTGGAGACAGTTTTAGATCAGTTCTTCTGGTTTGCTAATGATTCATTCTTTTTTTTCTGAGAACTTGAAAACAATAAATTAACTCTTATTACTCCATTACGAAAGTTTTTAAATTCATGTTTTATAAAAGATAAACTAAAACTCATTACAATAAATATATGCAACTCAAGTAAGTCTTCTGTAAAGAAAAACTACGTATTTGCTAATGTATATGCTAATACAGCTAAACATGTCTCTAAAGTGTTTCTAAATAAAGCTCTCCCTCCCAACCCTCATAACAAAATGGTTGTCCCCAAGAAGCAGTGCTAGACAAAACTTCCATGCTTTAATGTGGGCAAATCTTTATCTTAAACAAGGCAAAAGTGAAAGTGCTAATTATATTTTATACATGGTTGCTGATACATGGACTCCAAAGAAAATGCAGAAAATTCTAATACAGTTACTAAAACCAGTTTTAACTATTTTCGAAGACTTTTTTTTTTTTAAAAAAAAGTTGTTCTCACTTACCAGCTGCCAAAGAAACACAACACTGCTCTCTCTGATTTGTAATCTCATTCAGCCTATAGGGAACATCATGTAAGGAAGGAGACAGATCTGGCAGACAAGAATATTTTCCTATCCCACACATCTGGACTGAACCCAACGAAAGGTGTTTAACAAACGTTGATCCATTCTGCACAAAGCTGTAATACAACATAATTAAATTAATTCTATGTTCAACAGTGTCAGTCCATAAAATGTTCCCTTTTTCATTTACAGAAGGCTATGATAAATATTATGCATAATAAATGTAAAAAACCCAGTGAATTAGTACAAGTATTTTATATTAACTAAATTTGTACACGAGGTTTAATTTGTAGATTACTCATTTCCCAGAAATATGTGCCCAAAGTTAGTCTTAAAATTTATCAATGTCAATGGTAGTGTTTATGACAAATATTCTAGAAAAAAGGGTCAAAAAAGGCAAGTTGTTTTGGTTTAATTGATGCCTATACACAAGCCTAAGACTTCAAAAATATGATAAAATTTTACTATGAACCAAAGTCTGTCACCCTAGTCAATCTTTTTCAAAATCTCATTTTTTTACATATATTCATATATATAAAAAAGGTGCAAATCAAAAAATTTGTTAACACATTGCTTAAAATAATGCAATCTGCATTCCTGACTAGATAACCCTCAAAACTGTAGTATGTTCCATGATTTTAAAGGCATACCAAAATCTATTCTCATTTTAACATCTGTATTTTTACAAAACAATTCATTCAGTGTGTTTCCAGCTAGGATAAAGCCTCTATTAAATCAATCTCTCTTCCCTTTGTCAGAAACAAAGAAGAAGACATTGAAGATTAAACAGTTACTTCAAGAAGTAAGCAAAGTGCTCAGTTAACAAAGAATATTTAGCTGCATTAGAGAATAAAAGTTGATGCTGTGTTCAACATTAAATACAATCTAGTATTTTCTTACTTACATGGACTTTAAAGAATCATTACAGTGGTACTAAAATTACAGCCAAAAAAGCTTCCAAAACCTGACAAAGAAATGCTGTCTTAAGGTTTCCTTCTCCTACTGTACAATGCCAACAGTAGTTATAAATTCAAATCTTAATAGGCATCTGAACTCCCAATCTTCCAATCCACCACCATTACAACATGGATACCATATTCACTATCAATGTTACCCTTTTACATATGAAAATATTCAAGTTATATTCTCTAGCACATAAAACTTAGAAGGTGCAAATACATACAGATTACTCTATAGCTCTGATATGCCAAGCATACCTAGACATCTGATGCCATCCCACATCCAGAAGTGTTGTGTATGCACCCACTAATATGGCATCAAAGTAACACGGGATGAGGTAACGTGGAATTCTTTTTAAGTACACAAACATGGCCTTCAACCATTTACCAACCTATTAAAAATACAATATAATTAGAACTTGATAACATCGGAGTTCAAACCTCAGTGCTTTCAGGATCCATATAATTATGGTATTTGTAACAGTTTTTGTACATGTATTACACCCAAGTTATGTTGCACCCTCCTGCTCCAAAATTTCAGCTGAGATAAACTCCAAGAAAAGTAGTAGGGAAATATTGCATCTGTACCGTCAAATGTAAGTAGGCCAAAACATGAAGTATAGAAAGAGACTCTATTTTGCAAGCATAGGAAAAAAAAAAAAGAGCTATCAAAGTTGTGATTAAAACTGAGTAGCAAAGGAAAGGCACAACCCAAAAGGCATCACTATACCCCAAGTATAGGAAGGAAGTTTCTTATTGCTTAAAAATGAAAAAATGTACTGAAAAGATGAAGCTTAAGACCAGGAGTAGAAAAGTTATCAGAAGGCTAAATTATGTACAGCCACTACCGAATTAGATTGCAAATCTGGGTCTAGGACTCAGGATTTGAGTTTCGCATCCTCATGTCATTGAAAAATGCTTGACGTCTGCCAAGAATTTTTCTTTCCTTCTAGTCTGTTAAATAACATCCCAACAGCCTACTACAAAGTCAGTAAAGATTTAAACCTTGTGGATGAAGACAGTGTAGATGAAGAATATACCTGCCAAAATATTACAAGTCCCTAACTATATCATATTCACATATGCCTTAGTAGTACTTAGCACTCTTCAAAAATACTTCCTTAAAGGAAAAAGACAACAAAAAACAAAATCCCAAAATGATAACTTTTGAGGAAAAGTAATAAACAGGGAGGGACCCCTGAAAGCAAGAGCTAACAACCCCTCCACGATCTACATACTTTTCACTTTCCTTTTGCAATCTATTCTTAAATAAGACTGAGGGAAGAAAAACATACATCCATGTTTAAATCTCCTAGAAGAAACTGCCCAGACAAGACATACATCATTTAGTCTGAACTTAAAAATATACCAGCAGTTGAAAATGAAACACACTAGTAATTTAAGACCCCAAAGTCACCAAAAGTACTTTTACTTACTTCTGCACAGGCTCCAGCACGTGAAATCAGACGATCACTGACATAATCAATCATCCAGTCCCCAGATCTTAAATTATCACAAAATGGATGACCCAAATCATTCTTTGGCCGAATATCTGCCATCACTGACATCAACCCTGAAGATATAAACCCAACTCCATATTAAAAGATCACTATCACAAATAGCAATTACAATTCAGAAGGAAAAGTCACAGCAACAGATGCTTTAACTGGATTTAACTGAATGATATCTTTTGATCCCTGTAACAAGTTAGGCTACAATTCAATTGTTGTTTCCTCAGTATACATCCTAGAAAGTTATGTAAATCATGGTGGAATAACTACATGAAGGAAATTCATATGTTGGATAAATGATAGACACTTCTTAGTACTCTAGTAATGCCTATAGTTTGATTAATGCAACTTTTCACTAGAGGTATATTTTTTCTGTTTTTACAGTAAAAATCAAGGCATCGGTGTTAAAACATATTGAGCTGCAAATTTAAGTTTCAGAGTATTGAGAGAGAGGGTTTTGTTATAGTACGTGATTTCCTGGGTAAAACACTGATTAGTACCATGGTCAAGCAGAAAAAACTTACTGTTTTTTATCCAAGCAATATCAGTGGCAATACAACAGCTGTATGGTGGGATCTAGATTGAGCAGCTCTAATTAACTTGTATTACTGAAATGCTGAAACTATTACCTTGGAGGCCTGCATACTTCAGTGGTGACCAGTTTGGTATATTGTAACACCCTCCACCATCTTCCTGTTCTTCTGCCTCACATCTATACAGCACCTGATTTAGGTCAGCCAAAGTTAATTTAGATGCAATACTGAAAAAATAATGGAGAGACAAAAAAAAGAATAAATTTCGAAAGAATATTAATGGGAAAATAGGGGAAGCATTTCACCAACAATTCTAATTTCAGTCCTACATTAAAATCCTAAAATATGTACAACTCTCAGAATTTAACCCTGGAAATTAAAAGCCTGATTTTTTAGATGTTCAGATGTCCTTCTCAGTCGTTTCAGTACTTACTTAGAAACACAGCATTAAGTACAAAAGCCAAATAATCTCACCCCAACACTGAGAAGCAGTCCATGTTAGAAAGTTTACTTTAGGTAGCAATGCCACAGAACTGGGAAGTTTAAGTGTTAACCCTACAAGAAGAATATCTCAGAGTTTTTATTGCACTGACAATCCAAATTCATCTGTACCAACAACAACAAAAAAAATCCAATAACCCTTCCATTTAAGTTTACACAATAATGTAAATAATACTTGCTGCCATTGTATCTCTCTGTTTCTACTTCAGAAACTCAAAGAATACTCACGAAGAAAAAAGTGTTTTTAATATAGGTGCTGAATGATCATCAGGAAGACTTCCAGATTTAAAATGAGGGCTGAACTGGATCAAATGATTGCGGAGTACACCAACAGCCTCTTGTGCCTTTGGGTCAAGACTAACTCTGTAAATACAAGTGCATATCTTGTAGAAATGCAGCACTTAAAATAACTATTCTCAAGTCTCCTATCATTCTACTTTAACAAAGACAGCTGTTTGGCAATTATAATAACATACCTGAATACTATTATACTTCCTGGTGTTAATCTCTCAAATTCTATTTCTTGAACAAATTCATTAGGCCCTTTTATGGCAGTTCCAGCTTGCTTTATGATTTTACTGTCTTTCACCTTAGAAAACAAATTTACAAATGAAATTTAGTGTCTTTTTTCTAATATAAAATAAAACAAATGACAAAATATTATGTCAGAACATGGGTGAAGGAGGCTAATTACCTGGATATGCTCTCGGAGTTCCATTGTGAAATTAGGCAATCCATTTATAAAATGTAAATCTTTTTTGTAAGGACTAGCACTTCTCTCAATAGTCCGAGCCTCGAATACTACTTCTTCTATTTTTCCTAAAAGAAGTTAAATCATATTGCAGCCCTTAAGATATTTTAAATGAAAAGTGACTCTTCTGAAATTATAGAGCAAAACCTAAAATCCTAAGCAAGGCAAGTTTGTTCTTTCCTTAACTACTTTTGGTGCATACATATTAGGACATATAAAAGGAGTGTTATATACTGAAAATTCTCATATTGATTTCATGTGCATGTTCTTGAAGTTACAAAGCATGGAATTAGAATAATTTTTTTTAATCTGCCACCTCTTGAAAACTGATTACCTGGGATACACATTTCAGGTACTTCTTTACTGTAGAAGGAAGTTTTAGGATCCCTGAAGGCAGTTCGACATACAGCCACAACAGACTGGTGTGTGTTAGGGCAATGTCTGGTCACTGCAACTATATCTTCATCAACTTGATCTACGTAGACCTAAAAAGGAGATTACATTACCACTGTGCTCACTCAGAGCATATATATGAAGAAATTGCAGTGTTACCCTCACTTCTTGCCTGATTAAAGCCTTTAGCTCCCAGCTCCTGATGCAACCTGTTTATGGCCAGCCTTCCTGCCAGAATTCCTGTTTGGAAATTAACTTCACCAGAAGTCAGGTGTGCTGCTGGATTCCATTTTGCATAAAACCTCTCTTCAGATACTACAGAGATCTGTAAAGAAAATAAGATTTAAGCAAATACAAACTACTCTGGGGGAACAGAACCCCAAACTATTATATCTTGAGGTCTAAACTATATAATAAATCCAAATTTCATGTGTAACTGGACGACCTGAAGTAATGCCATCTAGTAAACTGCTCAAAATTTCAAATAAACAACATTAAAATACACCACAAGAAAATATAAATAAATAAATAAATAAAATATAAAAAAATACACCACAAGACTAAAGGATACATTTTAAAAAGTAACTTATAGGTTGAACTGTAGACCCATACCTGGTGTGGCACTAGTTCATCATAGCCTTTGGTGCTTCCTGTAGCACAGCATGCCATGGAAACAATCATTGCACTAGGAAGAGCATCATACGCAGATCGGTGCTGCATTAAAAAAATATACAGGTAATAAAAAGTGAAGCAAAGATAATTCAACCCTCTCAATTCAGCATACAGAAGATACACTGAATTTAATAGAGGAAGTGCTAATTCCATGATCATCATTTCCTCAATCACAATAGAATTACTGGAGAAAATTACTAAAAACGCACTAAGAACAGCAACTTCAGAAAAAATATCAAAACAAGCACTTCAATGCCCACCATGCTCTCTCTCATTCTTTCCTATAAACAGAAGCCTAGGAGAACAGGTCAACAAACACTTATAGTAGCTGGAATGAAAGACTCAAAATAGCTTATTTAGTAACTTGATATATTTTTGAAAAACAAAATCTTGAATGTCAGAGAGATTTGTTTCTCTGCACAAAAACTGAAACATTTTTTATAAATATCATTCAGAAAAAACATCCAGATTGCATCAAGCCCTCCCATGGTTCAGAAATATCGCTTCAGAAAACATTAAATGTAAACTTTGTTTTTTGGTTTAGGCTCTCACCTGAATTGGACATTCATTATCATGTGTAATATCCATGAACAGTGCATGAGCAATGGCTGGCATCAAAGGCCTCAAACGTGGCTGAACGAAAGAGCCGACAGGTTCACCTCCAAAACGATAAACTAACCTTCCCTCTTCGTGGCTGTTGTAAGCAGTCATTGCCTCTAAAGAACAAAATATGTAAGCGTTTGCCTAAGAATAGCTACCGCAGAGCACAGCATGCACCAAGATGTTAATGTAGCGGTCAAAAGTTGTTACTTTGATGTGTTCAATCATTAAAAAAGAAACACATATAACTATACTCTCCAATGTGGATACACAGCCCTGGATCATTCCATTTACTACAATATATGAAGAGAAAGCTAAGGTTAAAAAAGGACAAAAAAGCAGAGATCAAACTATTTCTCATAGGCTTTAAAAAACTCATGCAACAAAAATCAGACAGGATGCAGCACTTACGTAGCAGAACTGTGCTACAACTTCTTTTTCTCTCACTAGAGTAAGAGTGAAATATTTAACACCTTCTGTAAACTAATGAAGGAGGTCTCCTATTTTATGGCTAGTACTGTGTTTTTTGTTGCGTTACAATACGAAACCTGCACTTCGGATTACATGGAGTATGAAATTAAAAGTGCATAATCCAGTAGAAAACTTTTTCTTGGAAAAAGCATGTCATCTCTAATCTCTTTTTGGAAAGAGACCACACACGCAGCAAGCCTACCTCTTATTAAGGAGGTAATGCCCAGCCTATTCACAAAGATATTGTCCAGCTCCTCATTTCCTGTGAACAGTTCAGCCACTACATACAAATCGGCTCGCAATTTTCTAGCTGTGTCCAGCATGTACTGCAAAAAGCACAGCCAAAAAAGCCACAGAAAGGGGAAAGGTAGATACAAAAAAGGACAAGTTTCAAAGCTAGGCAGGGATTGGACAATAGGAAAATGCCATGCAGCAAAGATAAAGATAAAGCCAAAATTAAGGAACAAAACAAGTTGTTACACAGAAAAGGACACACAAACATTAAGCAAAACCAAGAATTAGCACAGAACACAGGAGACATTAAAAAGAACATGAAGAAGAAAAGGTAAATGCATAAGCAAAGAACATGAATATGTAAGAAAAATAAAAAAGCATACCAATGTTAGTTTCACATTTAAAACTCCAAACCATACACGACAATCCTACATAATTTTCAACTGCTTATTGTACCTCTAATCAGGCTGGTAATTCCCAGGCGGTTGACAAAAACATTGTCAATGTACTCACTGCCCGTGAAGAGTTCAGCTATCACATAAAGATTAGGTCTGACTGATCTGGCTGTGGCTAGCATCTCCTATAGATCATAATACATTTTTAATGCAAGACATCCATTGTCAGCTACATATATACAATCATTAACATGAATGCTAACCAAACACAAATCATTCTTATAGGCAGTACATTAAAAATATTCAGAACAGGTAAGTTTTATAAAACTATGTTTATATATTATTTATGCACTGAGTAATTCTAGGAACTTCTCTGTAGACTTTATGCTAATTAAAACTTGTTTTTTGAACAAAATCTCAGATCAAAATCCAAGAGCAAATGTTAGATAAAAGTGATACTTATTGAATAAGAAATCTGAACAGTTTGCAGTTACCATTCCAAAAATAGTAACAATAAATGAAAGAATGGTAGAAGTTTTGATATGGCTGCATTTAAGAGCAGGTATTGTTTACCAACTTTTAAATTCTGGGAAGTGAACCACTTCTTGTTTAATTCAGCAATAGAAAAATATATATGGCAAAAAAATAACAGACTTGCAAGCAAGTCTTGGCAATGACTCCATCTTAAGTTGACATACCAGATATACTGGAAGTCATTGCACTATGATCAATAGCTAAGTGAGGGAAAATTAGCCAGATCCATCCACATTCACAATATTTCAGCCAAAGTAGAGAATTAAAAGATGTAACAGTTACATCACAGTACTAACTGTTTAAAGTAGCTGAAGCCACATCTGAACATCACCAGACAAGAAACCTTGCTTTTATGCTATGAAGAAGATTCATTCACACCTGAACTCTGCCATGCAGATCCTGCAGCTTTTGTAGCAATAGTGCAGGACTTAACTCATGGACAGAAGCCGCTTTATAATAAACACATTTAATTTTGTGTACCTCAGCTACGTGAATAGGCGTTGAGTGACAGTTGTCAAGACGAACCCCATGGAAATACTTGGCAGTGATTTCAGTGTATTTTTTCATATGTGCCCAGAGGTATGGGCAGTCTTCAGGTTTATTACCATAACGTAGTTTCACACTGTCTCCCCAACAAATGAGCTCTCTTCTCAAGTAAACATTTGAACCTGTAAGGGAAATAATTTTGCTTTGTTGTATATATAGTATAGAATGTGCACCAAAATAAAAATGTGGTATTTTATTTTCTACTGCTAGAGTGGACCAACACTGTAACAAAAAATAAACATTCTAAAAATAACCATATCAACTCCAAATCTATAAACCCTACACTGATGTATAATTTTAGGCTCCTACAAGGAAATATTTAGCTTCTGTAGCATCTTGAAATCAAATTCCTTTTAATTTTTCAAAGTAGTATAAAAACTGTACTTCAGAAAAAAAGCAGTAAACAAATGAGCAAAATCAGTTGTTTGGTTGCTTAGAGTGATGAAATTCAAAAAAACCATCTCACTGTGTCACCATAAATGATGACTGCCACAATTTACAATTTAATCCTCTGTTAGCAGCAGATTGTGATGAATTTTCAGAGCTAGTAAGTAAAATGTAGGGACTGTAAATTACCGCTACTTCCAAAACCATTCACTTAAGCACAGCAGGCCTTTATCCTCATCAATAGCAGCAGACACACAGACAGAAAAATTGTCTCCCTTTGGATGTACATTGTGATTTTTAAAGGACCATTTAGAGAACTGGCTGCATTTGTTTTGCAATTCCTTTATTTGTGCCCTTATGTACCATATTTTCACGTTGTGTTCTCAGTTGACATAATGTGTGGCACAAAACAAAGGCATAACACAAGAGTAAAGCATTCAAAAAGCTGCAGATGAATTAAGAGAGAAACCTCAGTAATTAAGTACATTAACTAAAGCCAGTAGCTGAAGGAAAAAATACAGTCTGCCTAGAAGAAAGGGCAATAAACTGAAAGGCAACCGAACAAAAACACCCTTGAAACACGTATTTTATTCTTCTTGCCAAGGATGAAGATAACAAAATGCAGTGAAAGGGCTAGAGAATAGTATGTCTAAATTAATTGTTTGCTAACTCTACATCACTCTGGAATATCATGAGATTAGCTTCTAAAAGAGTCTCAAACTCTTATATTGTTTTTAATTAGAATTAAACTGTCCTTTGTTCCACTTAAGTTTAGAAAGTGAATGAGTACCCTGAACATGAGCTTTTTTTGCTTTTATTGGATATCAACACTGTCCCCAGACGAGTTAGAATTCAATATTTCAGTGCATGGTGATTTCATACCCTATTTTACCTTCACAAGTAATCTGCATATTTTATTAGCATTAACTGGATCATCTCTCAACTGTCTGACTACCACTCAGTGGACTTTTCAAGGATCCAGTTTTTGCTCACTAATGCAGTAAAATACTATTCACCTTTTCATTGCATTAGTTTTCTGCCACACTGTCATTGTCTCATGGAAATGCCAACAAGCACTGGTGTTGGAACAAAGTACAAAGTAAGCAACAAAGACAATGACAAAAGTGGGGAGGCAGGATGTCCCCATTTCAGTGGCAGAAAGCTGGTAATTTCCCTCTCAAATCTTGTAAAACTGAACCTCAGATTCCAGTTCTTACAATTGATCTGTATGCTTAATGGCAAATTAAAGTGCTATAAGCTTAATATCTGCTGTTCTGCAGCTTCTTAGGAATACAACTGGAAAAAAAGACAGATTAAATAAAATCCTTTTTGCTTTGGCTAGAATATCAAATGGTTTGTAAGAAAATTCAAAGTTCTTTTACAAACCTGGTTCTGCAAAGTTCCTAAGAGGATCATCTCCCATAACCCAGCCATTATGAGCCATGAAATAACAAGCTTTATCTGGCTGATGTATCATAGTTTCTTCTTCCTCCACAGTCAGCTCTTTGAATGGATACGTAAAATACCTATGGAATACACAGACAATTAAGAGAAAAAAAAAGAGGCAAACACCAAACACATACAGTAACCTAAGCTGGCAGTCATTGTCTTTGAAATTAAAGTACTCTATGAACTGGCTTTCATGCAGTACAGATTAAAATTAAAAAAAGCAGCTTGCATAAATGATGAGGAGTTTTCTATTTTGTAGCATGCTTTGAAGGGGAAAGGACAGATGTTGCCACTATCTTTGTGTCAGCTGGTAATGTAAGATTACAGCCCTAGCTCTTTAGCTATATGATTGGCATCAAGTACATCAAACTTGAAAGGTGTAAACTGTCTCAGTTCCACCCCTCTTCCACCTACAACAGCAATTTCCACTATGTAAGACTTTGATGTGCTCTGAGTACTGTCTCATGCTTTTTGGTCACATTTATTTATTAAACAACTAATGCTGTGGCTCAAAAAAAAATGAACAAGTGGCATTTGTTCATGGGAAAAAAAACCCACTTGTGCATATAAATCTATACTTCTAATGAACTCTGAACTTGCTTTCCCTGAATAGATTCCAACAGTTTCCAAACAAACAAAAAAACATGTATATACCTGGTAACTAAGGGATTTTTTCTAGTGATAAGACCCAGCTTAGGACCATCACAAGCCATTCGTTCATAAACCACAGTTCCCACAAGACAATTGACAGCCTAGAAGTAATGAAATTATGCATTATTGAAATGCCTGTTTTTATTTGCAATTTTAAACAATTCAGCATTAGAACACAGTAATTGTAACACCTGTTCTTGATGGTGGTTAGTTTGTCTGTATTGCTCAGCATTTAGTTCCTCAATCCTCTTGCGAAACCAGTTGCAACATTCTTCTATTGCAGCTGGTCCATTGCTTATCAGGAAGACATTAAAAGCAGAGAATTAGAAAATTTATTTTAAAAACACAGTATATATAACTAAAAGCAATCAAAAATTAAGTTTTTTCTCATCTCTGGAAATAATGTCATCTATTTGGCTTCCCAAATCTTCACTTGTGATTTTAACTTGTAATCAATAATACAGTACCTGTGTGGTATGAACGTTGCCAATGCTATATTCATATCTACAGTACAGCCAAATCGCCTGTAATCAGGGTCCTGAAGTATTTGAAGATGTTGATTTGGATCAGATTTAGTGCTCATTTTGCCTAAGAACAAAACAGAACACAGTACTCAAAGTAAAAACAGGCATTACGTTTAAAGGGCATACAATTTTTACAACTCTAGCATCAGCAAAGATGTGTAGCTAAAGGCATTGAAGGGGTACAGAATCTTGAAAGACTTTCCTCTCAAAACCCTCAAAGCATTCTTGTGTTCTTAAGTCAGCATAGTAGAGTATCGCACACAGCAAAAAATGGCATTATTTTGTTTTACATCTTACTATCTCTTGAACTATAAATATGTAATTCAGAAACACTTCAGCAACATAGTCTTCCTTTACCTTGAGTTAGAAGGGTTCTAAATTGCTGCACAGCTTTATTAATATCCACTTGGAAAAATTCCCACAGTCTAATTTTCGGATATATATCTTCAAAAATGATTTTACGTAAACACTGCAAAAATTAAAAATTATTAGTTGATAATGTTGCTTATTTATACAATTTTAAAAAGCTAAGGGTTCACATGAATTGTTAAAAAAAAAAGGAGAGTAAAGGTTTATTTCACTAAATAAGTCTGCAAAACATACACCACTTTTTGTGCATTTACACAATGAAATACTGAAAGGTTTAATCAGCTATGGTATGCTGTTCATTACCTTCTACTTCTTATTTACTTACATTCAGGTGATGATCATTTTCAATCAAGGGAGGGACCCCTTTGGCAATACACTTCCCATCAGCCACCATACAGGTCAAATGCCACAGAGCTCTATCCAAGACCCAAGCTGGCTTCAGGTGAGGAGAATTTACAAGGTTATAGCCACATTCTGGATGCATCCTGAGCCATTCACTGTTAGTAGCTTATTGAAGAAAAGGGAGGAGAGGCAAAAAAATAAATGGAACAAAAATGTAAATACGCAAGCTGAACACTTCACTGTCTTTGCAAACATCTTAACACCAGGAAGCCAAGGTGCTATGGCACATACAGTGCATTTACATTTCAATTAAAGTTTTCCATGTCGATAGAAAAATCATGTTTTATGCAAAGGTGTGTGGTCCTGATTGCCATTTTTATTGCAACAAATACAGCTGCAGAAACAGCAGAGAAACTTTCTGTTAGTTACACAAAAGTATGTAATAGAATCACTAATTCTAAAGCACTAAAGAAAAAAAAATCACATTTTTGTTGCAGGAAATACAACAAATAACCAACATGATGCTGCTTGTGTCTTGAAAGCCAAACATATATCCCAAACCAAGACTGATGATAAGTTGTTTATTTTTTAATATTCTTCACTCTATCAGATCCCACACACAATCAGAGAGCAAGACTGCTCATACACCACTCTAAAAAAATATAGTTAAATGTGCATTTAAGAAAGAATTAGCTGTGACACTGCTCTGTACATAATAAGAAGCAGAGTGCTGGGAAGTGATGCCACTGAGTCTTCCACAGGAAAATGAGTGCACTTTCTGGTGCATGCAAATGGAACACCAATTCAGATCAAAACACTACACTCTGTGTCTATTTTCCAAGTTTCCCCTCGAGCATCAACAAGCACCAGCAGCTATGCCGAACATTAAGAATTCAGTCAGGGAAGATAAGGAGTCTCCACTAGAAAATTGGTATAGTATTCTAATACAGACGGTGTGAATGCAGCAGCAATTAAATACACAAAAAGCAGAAAAATATGGAAGTATGACAATGAAGGAAAAAATCTCAAGAGATAATTGCACTTTTGAAGCTGTCCTAACCAATTTTTAAATGAAAATAAATTTCTTATATTCTTCTGAATGAATATCAGCAGTTGAAAAATTAAATGGAAAAAACCCCCCCCAAAACCAAAACCCCACAGAACGCCCAAGAAGAAAAACCAGGTTTTCAGAAAAGCAGAGAAAAACAGAAAATGCCTAAAAAATGTTGTAATGGAAACAGGGAGAGTCTCTAATGCGTCCAGAATTATAACAGAAAAAATAACACCTAAAATTCAAGTTTGCTTATTTCAAAGAATTTAAAACAAAGATTTTAAAACAAAGATTTCAAAGGGAAAGAAAAGAATGTACTAGCTCAGTTTGTAGTGCTCGGTTTGAATAGCTCTTCTGAACACCTTTCTACATTATATATTAAGACTGTTATGCACATGGCAAAACTCCATGGTCAAACCATTTGTGGAAATTAAGACCTTCATGGTTCAAATACCACCTAGAACTAAACTCACCTTGTTTTAAAGTTACATAAAGCAATATTGAGCTTAGGTTGTTCTAAGACAGATTCCTCCCCTCACTCTTTTCTTCTTTATACACTAATACTTCTTTAAAACTTTTTTTTTCCTCCAAAAACCAAAACCAGCTTGTTCTAGTCACCTATCAAGAACTATGATTTACTATAAATGACTTCCATGAGCAAATACAATTAATTCTAAGAAGACAATATATAATTTAAGTCTAAGGGGTTAGCATGAAAAAAAATCAACAAGGCCTTCCATTACTTCTGGTATGGAACAGAAGGATGTTTCCTGATCAGAAGGTAAACTCCAGTGATGCACAATATAACACCAAAATACATCTAATTCGATAGAAAAAAAATTGCTCAAAAAATGTTTAGTATAGAGTGTGTGTATATACGTATCTATCTTTCACAGCCACTAACTTTTTTTTATCTCCTGGTGAATTTGAACCTACCCAGGTCCCAGAGAAGATTTTCAAGTTGATCTATGACACTGCTGCGAACATGTCAAAAGTGCAACATTTAACATTAGTGCAAGACTTTATTTTTCAAGTCAAGCCATAGATGTTGGTTTCTATTAGAGCCTAACAGAGATGCTAACAATGAGAACTGATTCCCACTGTTCTTTTCTGTGCAAGCAGCCTGGTCTCCATTCCAGTGTGAACACCAAAGACCTCAGCTTAACGGTTTCTCCTGAAAGTGAGCTGTGACTCCCATGGGGACAGAGGGAAGCAGTGCCTTCCTTACACAACAGTCTCGACTGGAAAGCAGAAGCCCCCAACAGATAGAACCACTATAATCTGGGTGTTTATGAGTGCTTAGAATTAACAACATTAGAGGATTTACTGTGAGACAACTTAAGCTCTTAATACAGACATGCTGCAGAATTAATAATAGTGTGCAAGTATCCATAATTTGCTCAAAACAACAAACTACACATTTTGTGTCTTTTATATTCGAATGGGTCTATGAAACATGTTTTATTATTAAGTCCCCCTAATATGCAGGAATGAATTAATTTAACTACTAAAAATCAATGTTCAATTATGAGGGGAAAAAAAGGCTAAATTTCCATCTAATCAAGATCCAGACAAAATAACCCGAAAAACTACTTCCACATTTTCTTATTTCAAAAGCTCCCCATGCATAAAACATCAACGCATCCTTTGGCTAGTGCTAACATTTGTCATTTCATAAAGTTCAGAGACAGTTGTATACCAAGAAGTTTGGATTATAAACAAAGAGGGGGAAAAAATTAAGTTTAAAAGTAGGCAAAAAAGCCATCAAGTATATCTTGCTTAATGATGTAAGTCTGGATGGCAGACTGATTGGATAGGAATGTTTGGCAGCAGTCAACACCAAAGAACTAAACCAAACAACACTTGAAATTCACATATATTTGTGTTTAGGTTTTTTTAAGCCTCCAAAGACATTAGTATACATAACCACTTGCACTCTCAGCTATGAGAACACTAATTATTATGATCTTTAGGATTACAGCATAACAACTTCATTCTAAACATAAATTCATTATCCTAATAATCAACAAGATTACAAATGAAAAAATACTGTAATTTATATTTCATCAGATCACACAGAAGAAAAGCCACTGACTCTCAAGCAGTTAAGAGAAGTAACACCTTTGATGTATTAGCATATCCATGCTTAAAAAAAACCCCCTGCCTCAAAAGCAAAGCTCTTTTTTTCCTTGTCTTCACAGACTGAGCTGTAACATTCTCCCCATTGCTTAATCTTAGCCTCTTGTCTCAACTCTGTTTATCATCTGCAAATTAGATCCAAATTAGAGCAGTTCCTTTTAAGCAGCAACAAGCATAGTACCCAGTTTAACAAGAAAGTTTATGTTCACCAGATAATTCATCATGCAGACTCTGTACAAATATGTGGGAACTGCACATCACAGCTCATGAAAATAAGCATATTATATAGACACATACATAGCTCATTAAGTCTAAGAAGGGCTCTATTCACTCCTTCAGTAACAGTACTAAGTTCTTTTAAACGTGTCACAGAGACATATCGGTTATAATTGCAAGGAGCTGTCCTTGATTTGAGATTCAAAGGTAGAGACAACTACGTTGCTTAAAACAGGTACTTAAACACATACAAGAGGGAGAAGTTAAGGGTATTAACAGAATGAAATGATAGGAACAATCTGGTTATCAACACAGAGAAATCATACCAGTATGATTGTAGACAACATCTGTGATGCAAAGCATATTCCATTCATTTTTCAGTTTCTCCACAAGAGCTCCTATATCGCTCCAAGTGCACTTTTTATTATGGTTTGAAAATTCAGGATTTACTTCTAACTGATCAGCCAGTGAATAACATGATCTAGACAGTCCAAGCTTCTGCAGCGGCGTAAAATGAATCATGTTGTAACCTACGTAATAAGAAACCATTTATTTAATGAGAGAAAAAAAATGAAGGTTAATTGGAAGAAGCTTAATAAGCTGCATTATAACAGAGACTTAAGGCTAGTGTTTAGGATAACCAGTGTAAATCAATCTGAATCTTCTCCTTGTATAACACGAGCTTTAAATATCAGTTCTACAAACTTCCAAGACTATCTGAAATCAAAAGAATAAAACAGAAGTGGTTTCCTGTACTAGGAAATCCCTGATTATTTGCATCTCTGCCAATATTTTAATCATTTCGTTGATTTACTCTGTTAACTAAATTGAATATAGTGGAAAATATTTAACCTACAAAGAACAAATGAGCTGTCCACTCTGGAGCTCTTCAGTGCAACTTTGGTTTTTGATAGGAAGATAAAAACTTAGATCCTTTAATATTTATATTGGCATTACCTGTCTCTTTTGCAACTTTAAGTCTATCTTCCCATTCGTGGAATGGTCCCAGACACTTAGCGAGGAACGTCTGGAGTGTGACACAATCCAAAGGTAGTACATGATCATCAGCTCCAACGTGTAAAATAGGATCCACAACTATGTAACCTCCACCACTTTTTTCATTTCTAGGAAAGATTGATTTTCATTGATATAGTTAACACCCAGTAAGCTTCAGAAAAAGCATCCAAGCAGTACAGCTATTTCAAAAACACAGTAGCCCAGTACAGCATTTGGGAAGAGATGCAGAAAAAGGCACCTGAAGAAAACAGCAAACACTGAAATGTTCACCTCTTAGGCGTCATCCTTTTACTGGACTTAGAAGAATACAATTGGGATACAGAGCTTTAAAGTTTCTGCACAAGTGAGGTACTTTTGTTATTTTCTAAGGCAGAGTAAGTGTTCCTCCTTTTGGCATATGGATAGAAATATAGAAAGCCTGACTTCCCATCTATTATGCAAAGATCTCCATTTTGAGCATTACCCTCGCGATGATACCCGAGCTAAATGTTCTTTTAGGCCTGGAAGAATTTAACCATCCATCTTCCAGAAACTCCAAATACCAGACTACAACTATTACAGACACTGGCACTCTCTTCTGCACTTGTCCCACTGAAACAAAGGAGGATATAAAGGATGCAAGTAAATAATGTCAGAACCTCTGTGCCAGAAGGGTAGAAAACAACCCACAAAGTCAATGAGGAAAGTACAAACTAATCATTCATATGCTCAGAATGCTGATGAATTTGAGAACTCGTGAAAATAGATTGCTTCTCCAACACTCACAGAAACTTCATTAACTTGGCTCTGCATATTCTCCAGAATATCTCTGTATCAGAAACTAACAAATAGCCACCACTCTTACCATCTTTCGTAAGCAGATTCTGATTGACCCAAGGGTTGAAATTTGAAAAACATACGGAAAAAAATTATTTTCTTCAGGTTACAGTGAAGAAATAGACTGCATTTGGCTGTAAGTATAACAATTTCACTTACCCAAGACTAAAATAGTACTGGTATGACCCAGAAATTTGGAGATCCAGCTTGCAGTATTTGTCAGAGTCATCTTCCTTGCCTGTGGGATTGTGCCATGATAATGCCCTGAACTTGTGGCGATCAAACACTTCTCCAGAAGCTGGATAATTTGTGTACACAGTAACAGGCTTGCCTTGAAGAGTTGGGCCCAATCTGAACTGTAGTTCAAAACCTCAAGAAAAAAAAAAAAAGATAAAATCACTTTAGACGATTTTAGAAGATAAACCCAGGATGACTTGGTATGTCCAGCCTGTCATTACAACTTCTAATTTGATATTGAGTTAATAACAAAGTGCACAGCGTTATCTGACAAGAATTTCAGCAGAGTGATATATTTCTACACCAAAGAATCACAGAATATCCTGAGCTGGAAGGGATTCGTAAAGAGCACTGAGGTACAACTCCTGGCCCAGCACAGGACCATCCCCAAGAGTCACACCATGTGCCTGTGGGTATTGTCCAAATGCTTCTTGAACTCTGTCAGGCTTGGTGCTGTGACCACTGCCCTGGGGAGCCTTTTCCAGTGTCTGACCAAACTCTGGGTGAAGAACCTTTTTTCTAATATCCAGCCTAAACCTCCCCTGACAAAACTTCAGGCCATTCCCGTGGGTTCTGTCAGTGGTCCCCACAAAGCAGAGATCAGCAACTGCCCCTCCTCTTCCCCTCAGGAAGAAGTTGTAATACACAAGTTTTTATACTTTCAGAGAGCTCAACAAAGTAAAGACAGTTTTGTATACCTGCTGTATACATGCTGCAGGTCACACACACATAGAAACAGGCTTAAATTTAGGCTGAAGATACCCATGCTAACGAGAAAAAAATTAAGTTAAAAGATTAGGACCTACATGTGATTTTAGTCTTTGAGGTGGATATAAAGAATTAAATTTAGTCAAGAGGTTTCAGAATAGGTTTCCACTTGCACCATAATGTATGCAGCTAGTTACAGGCTTCTTTTAAGTGAACGAAACAGATACAATTTCTTGCACAGTGACTTTTCTAAACTACATGCCAGTTACATAGTTAAGTGGAGTAAAATACCAACTAGCCCTAGAAGTCTACAAAATTCAGAGTAAAAAGAAATCCTGAGTATTTGTAAAAAAAGGGAGTTATTACTATTGAATCAAAGTCTAAAAAACATGGAAGTCAAGTTCCAGTACCTTAAGTCAAAAAAAAAAAAAAGTAACTTGCTTATAAAGTAGAATCATGATGAATCTAACACTAGAATTTAATGCCTGAATACATTTAAGTATATTTTACTAAGCTTGGCAAACCTCTAATTAACAAAATCACCACCCACCAAAACCAAGACCACTGCAAAGTAGTGGTCTTTCAATCTGAACGTCAGCAAGAGAAAATGAAGTTTATTTGAATGCCAAAAAAAAAATTTAAAAACAATCACTTTTGGAAGGTTATGTACACTCTCTTCAGTATTGCCTGACATTTTGTTACAGGGATTACTAAAATTAGAACACAGGGATATATGTCATTGATATCTTATTTCCTGTAACAGTTATACTGACATCAGGAATGCTGTGTTCAAAATTAGCTATGCCCTCTCTGAGACTAGCAGAGGCACTTAGAATGCTTGATAGCCACGCATTTCTGCGTGACTCCTTCCAAAATAATGTACACAACTGGATGGAAGAGTTAAAAATGGAGGTTAGGGTTAACTCTGCACTTCTTCACTACTGACATTTTCTTACATTAGGCTGTCAGAAGTCAACATAGTTGAAGACAATTTTTATTCTCAAGAACCCAAATCATGCTCCTCTAGTAAACAACCTTGATGTTAGGCTCCTAGATCTGTAACAGACAGAAATACAATGCACAAAAATGCGTAATAAAAATTGTTGCATGATTAAAAATGTTTTTAAAGACAGTGGCTTTAATTTTAAAGTCTGAATGTGCTGACCAGCATAATACTGAACCAATTAGTGGGGGGTTTGGTTTCTTTGTTTTGATGTGGGGGTTTTTTTTCCCAAGTAGACTTAAGAACGCTTTCAGAGAAAAATAACATCATGTTCTTAGAAGTATGCAACAGGAAACACAGCTCTAAGAAATATGACAATGATATTTAGGAGAAGCTACAGAGTTTATATGCTGAAACATTTCCTCAAAATTTCAGACTTTGCAAAATGCTAGTATTACTGACAGATTTAAAAGTCATAACATTAAAACGGGGTGATGCATAAGACGCTGCAGACAAACATTGCAGATCTTGATGACTTATGAGGGTTTTCTTCGGGTCACTGAAGTACAGGCTATAAAAGGAGAGGGACAAGGCCTGTCTAAAATGTGCTTTGCACTCAGTGCCATTAAGAACGACGTCTCCTGGCCAATCTGCTCTTCATTTCTCAAGAGTTTTAGGAGTCAGACCAAACTGTGCCTGGAGCCCATAATGCTCTGCAGTTGGAAGCAAGAGTGTCAGAAACGGTTTCACCTTAAAACAACCAAAAAAGTAAAAACAAAACAAGCAAACCAACAACAGAAAACAACCAAACAACCTCCACCGCATGCTGAGATCCCTTTCCATTGCCGTCCAAAGCCAGTGGCGAGTTCCTGGCCGTCCTCTCGCCCGGCCCCGCCGCCCCGACCTACCCTGCTCCAGCCTGAAGAGAGTCTTGTCCAGCTTCTCCATCTCGCTGAGGTGCAGCAGCCGTGTCTCCTTACCGCCCGGCATGGCTGCGGCCGCCCCTCGGGCGCTGCCTCCGCGCCGGGACACTCCCCGCGGGCACGGAGAGGCGAGTCCTGCCGTGAGGGAACACACACAAACCCCTCCGGTCAGCGGCCACCCCCGGCAGGACGCGGCCGCTCGGGAGCGCCTCACGCCGCCGGCCGCGCTGACATGTCGCCCGGTGCCGGGGCAGCGCGGACACGGGCGGGGCGGGGCGGGGCAGGGCGGAGGGGACGCGGGTACGGGGCGAGCTGTCAGGCGGCGCCCAGCCCTACTCCGGCCGAGGACCGGCACTGGCAGCCCCCCGCAGCAGCCCCCGTCCCACAGCGCGGCCCGGCCCGCAG